>SNQN01000673.1:118012-130660 GCA_008642245.1 Bassia scoparia
AATGTCAAACCATATATTTTTATAATGCATCATTGTAAATTAGGAAGGAATTGAATTTAGTTTGAATATGTAAGCTAAGTTATTTCTTTGATAGTATATATAATATATAAATTTTGAATAATATATAATGCTAGTATTAAGAATCGGAGTTTGATGAATAAACGCTTACAACATTAGGGATTTAGGGTTGTATATAAGAGCTAAATAAAGAAAATGTTAGTACTAAATAAGCATGTCCAACACTGATTAACACGTAATTTTATCACAAATTACTTTATCTTATATTCAAAAAAATTAAAGACTCATCGTGAGGATGAGTATAAGAATTGGGGAGGAAAACCGAGACGGAAATAATGAGAATGAGAAAGCCAACAACCTCCCCGCCTTGCGGGTCAATAAAATTGTGACAAACAGAAGGACATTACCCAATACGGCAATACCCATAGTAGGCCTATCTATGTGGTCTATATTATAGAGTTTTTCCTCGGAAGAAAATGGGGCAAAGTAGCAACTAGCAAGTACATACACACAATTAAAACGAATCAATGCAAGGTCTCACCTCAAATGTCATTCAAGCTCCCCCTGCAGGGTTACATATCTTTTACTATGAGTCTATGATGACTGTTTTCCATTTATGTTCAGATCATGGAGTAATGAAATGTACCCTCACATTTGAATCTCGCTCAACTTAACCTATTTACCTATTGATCCCACTTTGAAAATATATAGAGGAGAAAGACAAGGTAGTAGCCACGACTAGGTCAAATTTTGTTCGGTAAAGTTATTAGAGTACTTAAGATTATAAATTCGTACAACCGATTATATGATGAAATGAAGTGTATTTCATATGTATGAGGTATAGATTGAATAAGATAGTATTGATACAAAATTAGCAATATTAACATCAAGTCTCATTGGGCTTGAGACCGAGTAAATATTCAATTCTTGGTCCGGTTTGGCTCGTTAACACCCCTTACTACGTACCAAACACCACACCACCACGTCACCACAGTACTAGTAGCGTTTATAAGGAGTGATATATATGTGCACATACTCTACTAGTAGGTTGACTGAAGATTGAGAAGATCTACAAATAGTATTTGGTAAATAAATGACAGACTTCATTAAATACATCTCTCTTTATTTGCAACATACAATCTCTTCTCTTCTGATCTGCTCTTGAATATTGTCACTGAGATCATCATTACCTTCTTTTTCTCACTCAACAGTCTTTTCACTCAATCACCTCATTTCTGCTCTTTTGATAATCTTATCACACAAGCTTCTACTTCGCACAACACAACTAGTATAAATAAATAAAGAAGGGGAGTGTTAATTAAATTAGTTTATAAATCTGAGTGATGAAGTGTGTTAGAAAAAATAATGGAAAGACTACCACATGCTAGAAGTTCATCTCACACAAAATACTGTAATAGTAACAATCATCGACAATTTTATTATGATTATTGTTTTTCCTATTATGACGATAAGAAGAAGAAGAAGAAGAAGGAGTTGAAGACTGAAGAAGATGATGCTGAAGTTGTGCATAGAAGGGGAGCTTGGACAGTTGAGGAAGACCAGAAGCTGCTTCGTTACATGCGCAAAAACAATGGTTTTCATGGCAGTTGGAGATCGCTTCCTAAGCATGCAGGTTAGAAGCAATATTATTGTTTTTTTAAATTTACTTCGTATTTTAATTGTTTTGTGGATGAATTCTCAGTTTATTAATTACTCTATTATAATTGTAAGTGATTTGGGGAAAGAATTAAATATATTCCATTTTTTACGTTTTATTGACAACACTTCAATATTTTGCCTCTATTTCTATTATATAAGCCAGGGAGCTATGGTGTCCCCCTATGAATATACTATAATGCCCTTAATGAATTAATATTAGTGTAGATTTTAAAAATGAAGTCAAATAACATTCCAAACAAGTTTAAGTAAAGACATAAAAATCAATGTAAATCATTTGAGTAAATAATTTGAACAAAAGAAATTTAGTCGTGAATATTTCAATCAATCAAATATATTTGCATTAATTTATCAAAATTACAATAAACGACCAAAATATCGTTGCTACTTAACAATGATTTTCTTAAAANNNGCAAAATTAAAATTGTTATCTTTTATATATCAATCAATTAATGCATAATATAATGAACCTAGACATTAGTTATAATAATTGACATTTATACGTCAATCACTATATATTCTATACACAATGTGATGAATTATTTAGACACCAAATACAATTTGTACAATCTACTATATAAACCACACTTCTCCCCTATTCGAAAACACTCAAGTACACAATCTTAATTTTTCTACTATATTTATGTCTAAGAGTACTAGATATTAATCTTAATGTATGATGGACATATATGTAAAACTATACATTATAGTATAATAGTAGTTGAATAACAACTCCCTTCAATCTATGATTTCATTTAGAATTTTCAAATTTTGTTACTCATTGAATCATTTTTATACTAAATTTTGTTAAGTGATCAAGTTAATTATTTTGTTACTAACTTTTTTCAACAACCATAAAATCATAGGTGATAAAACAACATTGTTCAATCATCTAATTTGTGATGAAGTAAAATATTCATTAGTCAGAGTAATTTCAAAAGTTGTTTTTGATGCTATATTATGATATTAACATACAATGTATTTCTTAATGTTGATACAATCACATGGTAATATATACTGATGCACACATCATGTGCTCAAAATGCTTATATGTGTGATGAAATATACCGATGCACACATCGCGTGCTTAAAATTCTAGTCTAATAATACCACAAGTTGCCAACATAATTCTTAATTAGGAGTATATAATGCTTAGTTATGGGGGAAAATGTCGTTTTTTTCTCAACATTATTGATTAGAGTTTTATACTTCTCAAGAATTAAAAAAACTTTTAGGTTATGTTTGGGAAAACAACTTTCATTTCATATTATGAAAAGGATTTTACACGAGGTACAATGGTTTCATTTTATTCATCAGGTATCCTTAGGGATATTGGATGAATTTGTAAAACTATAGGGATATTCGCTGTGAATAAAATAAAACCAAAGGGGTATCTTGTGAAAAATTCGATTAAGAAAAGTTCACCCGAATCAAAACATAGAAATAGCAAAATCATGAACAAAATAAAAAGAGGTTAGCTCAGATGCGCTGTAAACTTCGTCTGAGAATCAGAGAAGGTGAGGCGGACCCAACAGCCACGGGTAAGCGCAGAAATCATCACAGCCAATAAATGCACCAGCCGGGAATCGAACCCGGGTCTGTACCGTGGCAGGGTACTATTCTACCACTAGACCACTGGTGCTTGTTGATATCATACCACGCTATAATTTTAGTGTACTAAACATGACGTTTTTACATCCAATCCCTTGAGCCAAAAGCCAATGGGCCAGCCCACTTCAACTCTTAATGATTGATCATTCATCTATTTTGGCAACAAATTCCATTTCATTCCAATGTAAGAGAAAACTTGGGTGCATTGAGTGCCACAATAAATTATTATTAATTATTATACACGTAATATATGTGACTCTTCTAGTCGGAATTAACTGGTATTGTCCAACTGTCCGTTATACACCTTATATCAAGTAGTGATAACAATAAGCGTCACTATACTTTGGTGCACAATAAATTTCGTACATAAGGTACAACCGTCAACCGTTGTTACAAGGAGCTTCCCTTAGGATTCAAATAAGAAGTTGAAGATTCTCAATTTTTACTTTAACCAATAACCACAACATTGATCTATACGTGAATTTGTCATAAATTTTCAATGTATACACTGTTGCAATGTTGTGCTGATCAAGTATACTTCGATGTGGAAAGAGTTGCCGCCTTCGATGGACAAATTATTTAAACCTCGTATTAAAAGAGGTCCTTTCTCTGAAGAGGAAACCACACATGTATCAGCTCATGGCCCTATTGGCAATAGGTACCTTCATTAATTAGTACTCAATCCTACAATTGTTTATGTGTGTCATTGCTAATCATTTCACATTAATTTCAGTTAGAATATGATTACAGCAATTTACATCCACTTAACTTGTAAATTGTAAGTTTGTAACCCCTTCAAATGAAGAACCAACTCATATAATATCATGTGACCACTGACCAGAGATTGAGCAATACCTCGGTTCTTAAATATTTCCTCCTGTTCTAGGATTATGAGATCGATTATTACTCCTGCCCTTTGTTCCATACACATATTTTGGTAAATTTTAGTAAAAAAAGCTGTTTAGCTGTGTGTGTAGTACTGTGCATAACTGCTTACCACATCTTTGCAGATGGGCTGCAATAGCAGCAAGGCTACCAGGAAGAACAGACAATGATGTAAAGAACCACTGGAACAGCCACCTGAGGAAACACAGAGCCATCGATGTCGATCCAGGAGCCACACAGTTCCRGTCTCGTATAACCAGGCATATGATACAATGGGAAAGTATCAGATTAGAGACTGAGGCTCGTTTGTCGTTTGAGTCCTTCCTCAACCCCTCAGGATACTTGAAAACCGAGATTGAGCCCGGTTTTAGTCAGTGGAACGCTGAGGTTGGAGAATCCTTTCTCAACCCCTCAGGATACCGGAAAACCGATTCTGATCCCTATTTTAGTATGTGGAACTCCGAGGTTGGAGATTCCTTTCGGAAGATTGGCAGTGGGCCGGACTTGGTAAAGCATCGGACCTCAACTTCCCTGGAGGCTCGTTCAGGGGTGACCGGGATAGGCCAATATATGCCGCCSGTGTTCATCAAACAAGAGCAGCAGTCCATCCAGCAGGRGACATACTCATCAGCAGAGGCGACTGATTCGGGCTGTACTACAGATATAGTATCAGACATGTTGCTAGATTCTCCAACCAKGGATTAATGCAGTCTGATCTTATTACTAACAAGCTTGATATTTAGTCTTGCCAATTTTTTGTCAGAACCTAAACRCTGCATATTCTTGATGTAGTACATAATGCACCATTGCTTTCTGCTTAAGAACACTGGTTAATTTCTAATATGACTATGTAATCATTTTGTATAAGCAGGCAGTACTTTTTAAGCATTCGATGCCAAATGTCCTTATAAGTTACAAAGTCCGTGTTATCTGTTATCACCGCTTAAATTTAACTAGTAGCATACGGGACTACAAGGTCTACAACTCGCACTTGCATACCTAACAGAAGATGTGCTAGCACTAGAATATTTGGTGTACTWATGACTCACAAATGACAGCACAAAAATGTGTCATASAGATCAAGCACAAAGTTTCAAAGGTTCCAAATTTCCAATGTCTTCTTCATAGTTTAGAATGTGTAAAGTTGCAACAACTGACAAAACAGCAAGAAAACATAAAACAGACATATCAGATCAGATTTTTTTTTGTGGTGGTCCAATATCAAGGTAACTTACTAACACCATCATATTCATAAAATAAAACATATATGAACCAAATCTTCAGGGTTCTGCCCAAACTATACACCTATCATACCAATAAAAGCCATAAACAATTGTACAAATCAAATAAAATCAAGAACTCAATTGTTCTCTCCTTCCTCACAATCTAATTTCCTTCTTGCTTAATCACATGAACCCTTTTTAAGATCATATATTCACACAACATCCTCATTAGAACAAACCAGAATCTCTTAGGGGGCTTTCCTGAGGCTCGATATTTAGCAGCCATTTTCTTCCACTTTGATAACATCTTCACCTCGTTGCTTCAACCGATGCCTTCTCTCCTCCGCTTCCTCTGTGAATCATTACCACCTTGTTCTTCATCTTTTCCGCTATTCAGCCTTCTTCTTTTCCAACTTTTCCTGCACCCGCGTAAGCAATACATTCAGAAAGCTCCATAATGCACCACAAATGAATATACTATGATAAGAAATTACATGCCAATTGTACTCCATCCTTTTCAGCTCTGCTCAATCGATGCTTTCTTGCTGTTCTCCCATGCCTCAATAGAAGCAATTTTCTTGTGTGACCTGTTAAGTTCTTTTTTATCAGCCCAGTGTCTCATGTATCAATATTAGGCTCAAATATTAGCATGGTTCAATTAAACATTAGCAAGTATCTATCACAACAAAGTATCCTTACTTGTTTTCGACCTTGGACTTCTCTTTCCCATGCTTTGATCAACGATATCTTCTTCGCGGTTTCAAGTCTGTAAGTTGAGCATCTGAAATACAAATAAAGTTTTGTGTAAATGAATTTGATGTACAAATTCAATCACTCAACTATTTAGTCAACCAATAAGATGAGTGCAGCTATATCACCTCTACTAACTGAATTCTCAGTAGACTTTCCCCTCAACCTTTTCTGCTGATGATTCCGGACTTCTGACCATCATATACATCATCATCAAATCCAGTGTTTTTTTAAAAAAAATTTATTTGTATCAATCAACAATAGTAACTTCATATAAACAAAGTACAAGTGCTGTATTGAAAAATAAATTGATCAATAACATCAATCTCAATTAGTTTCAAGCTATACCTTCTTGATTTCAGCTATGTCATCAAATGATCAATAGATCAAAAACCACATCGCATCAAATTTAGCATGATATAGCTCCTCCCTCTTATTAAACAAACAGATTGCTATTTTTTGTCTAAAAAAACATTCAAGTTTGTAAAATATATATTGACTAATTGAAACATCTTATATTGCACCATCAAACAACAAACATCCCTTGAACTCCCCTAATATATGAAATAGGTAAAGTACCAAATATAGAAAAATTCATAATAACATGAAAATAAAAGGAAAAGTAGCAGAGAAAAATAAAGATTTTCTTGACACACTTGAATTCAGAAAGATCCTTAAAAAACCAGAGAACTCCCACACAACCAGAAAGTATCATCATCATCATATATCAAAACAAAACCAAAAATTAATACTTGATTATAATTATTAAAAAAAAATCAATAATATATTTTTTTAAACCAAAAACAGAGAGGAAGTTTAAAAAGTAAACTAACTTCAAAGTGCTTCAACAGAAGAAAATTGTTTCTTCGGGTCAGGGGTTTCCTCAGCGGTGGAAGGAGGCAGGAAGGTGGTGGTGGACCTCACTTTCCCCTCCTCGGAAACCGGAACCTCATGGGTTTCCTCCACTTCACCGGTCGTCTCTTGCGGTGGCGTAACGGGCGCCTCCGTGTCTCCACCCCTTTAGTTGCCTCCTCTGTTCATATCAAATCACTTACTACTATCAACAAAACTATGTAAAATTCCACAAAAAAACTCAAGAACAAAAAGAAAAAGAGAAATAAAAATAAAAATAAAAGAGATTTAGTAGAATTATGTTATGAAAGAAAAATAGAATGTAAAGTGGTAAGGAAGTTAGAAAGAGTTGAAGAGATTTATGTAAAAAAAGACCAGTAAGCTTATAAGTGTCATTAGCTGGAATGAAAACAAGGTTATGAGTCGGTGTTGATCAGCAAACCCAAATATAGGCCGAACTGCCCTTTTCTTGTTGCATTCTTTTGATTACTTATCCTACAATTTACGCTTTTATAATTAATTTTTTAATACTGTTTTAATTTTATCATTTTTAGTATTTATCTCAAGTTGTAAATCTGATTATAAAAAATTAGGAATTTTAACAGTATTGCAGACAACAGCAGTAATTACTAGTATGTATAATGTATTGCAGCTGACACTTGGGTATGCTACAGTTTCCAAATAGAAGGATTATCGGGAATTTGGAATTTTGATTAAGGTGAATGTTGTTTGTGTTGTTATGATGTTATCTTACGTTTGCTATGTTTGGGATAATCAAGGATATGTTTTTCTTTTTTTTGGAGTAAATGTTTTTTTTTTTACTTTGGTATACCCTGTTCTAAATGAAATGTTATTTAAACAAATAAATATTAGGCACTAAAGAATAAAACTTTGATTAAAATGAGTATTAATTATCCGAATCAAACTTAGTAAATAGCCTTCTAAGGATCCAACTAGTTGTACCGAAAGTGTTGGTATTAAATCTATTTTTCGAGACTTGATCATGCATTAATTGACCAATCAATCACCTACACATTTACTTTTCACATACAACGTGAAATTCTCAGGTTCGATCCATAAACTATAAGCCGTCTCTTGATAACAATTTGTTTGCAACATTGAACTATTAGAAAATTGACTCTGTTTCCTATATCCTCCATTCTAATACCTATTTACAGTAAAATTATTAAAGAAAATAAAATATGATTGTGAGTTTTCAACAATTTAACCTTATGATCAAACTTATCTAAAATTGTAAGCAACAGAAATAAGGGTGCACTATTTACAAGTATTATGCAACCACTTGATTTGTGTGATTGAATACAAATGTAACATCATTACATTACATGCTATATTGAATATAATATCAAGGGAAACTTAACAAGTAAAGTGACGTGACATCAAACTATCTACTGTAGCCATGCTATAATTTTACCAACGAGATTAAGTGATTAACTATATAAAATATTATTAATTAGTGCAATTATAAAACATGCTTTCTATGTTCATGATATCTTCAGGGATACCCCCATTCGTAATCAGATGATGGAAACCTCAATTAGGGTGTAGATACCATTTTTGGCCATATCTTTTAGCGATATTGATTAGCGGTTTGTAATTAGCTGATTTAATTTCAGTAGTGGTAGATTGTATTGGATGTTTAGCGGAATTAGACTTCGAAATAGAGGAAGCGGTAAGGAAAATCTCTATCCTCAAAGTGCCTTTGCGGGAATTGCTCGCTCTCTCCTAATTCTAATAGTAACCACTAGACCACGTTGCTTGTTCCTACTGATTGTTCAGAATGAAGTATGAACATGATGATGTTATTTATCTTTTGAAAAGTACTAGAACTAACAGTTGTAATCCCCTTGTAGCAGCAAAGTTAAAAAAACTACAAACTTTACACATTATAAGATCACACAGGATTATCTTTTAGTTTACAGTAGGAAGATACAAGACTATGTACTCTAAAGATACAATGTCCCAGAACTCATTGAAACCTAAATTATTATTACCTCCAAAGTAAAACAAAAAAAAACAGGGATCCAACTTTAGATGTTATGAATATTTCAAATATGACCCCCTTTTCTCTCTTTGTGTAAATGGAAACAATTGTTGACACTTCCATAGCTGTGTACTAAGTCCTCTGCTCTTCGGCTCGATCCTTCTGAGCATGCACGGTGAGCAAAACAAAGAGACCAAACAGTACAGTGGCAATGGCTGTGAAGTTGACAAGAAACCTCTGAGCCGAATTTGTCAAGCCCTGATACCTCAAGAAATGTGAGCTTCTCTAGGACCCTAAAGCCGCATTTGCCACTGCTAATGCATACACAATCATCCCAAACAGAACATTCCATGGACCGATCACCTCTCAGGATGAACTACCTCTCTGGTAGAAGAATACAACAAATCCGTACTAACCCACTGCAAAATTGTCCAACATTTTGCACCAAGCTAGTATCTATGCGGAAGATAAAAACATTGGAAGGCTAGTTAAAAAACAGAGGACACAGTCACACATCATTAATCAGACAATTTAGCAATCGGGGTATTTGATCTCAAATTTATTAATATGTGCTTTGAAAGTCAAGACTACATTAAGCTAGTCTTCAAAAGTACTAGACTATCGCATGTGCTCCTCATCCAAAATGAACTATTAGACTTGAATCAGAATCACCTATATTGGCTTAACTCTCTTCTGTTAGGCTACCAAGTTCTGAATCGAAAAGTTTATACTTAGAATGATTATCACTTTTAAGCAGAAAACTACAAACAGAAAAAATCTAATTCGACTGATGACGTACACTCAATCACCTAACTTTTCACGATATTGTATGAGGTGAAAATCTTAGCCACACGACAGTTACTGAGATATTCTAATCATTTTTCCTTGTGTGAGTTTTGAGCCCTGAGCAACATGCATTACATGCTGAAGATGATCAGTTCGGTACAGTATTTGCTAATATATAAGAAGCGATTGTATTACAAGCAAGAGGRCCATCAGTYTATAAGCATGGAAGACTAATTACCTGAATGCCGTACAGGGTAATGACACCAATCCCAAGCCATGAGTGTAAACTGTACAAGTTAAGGATTCCGCTCTCATTATGGTTCTTGAAAGCAGCGCAAATGCCAAAGATACCAAGTGCTAGTGCAATAGCATGCAGCACTAAATGAATCACTTTCTGCACATCATGCTTCAAGGGAAGAGCCTTGTAGCTTATAATTGCTGCAATTATATAGTAATAAGAAAGCATGTCATAATATAGCCACTAAATATGGCTTGACTTATGATACTTGATTACTTGCCATATGTTAGAAATCAGATGGGTGAAATAGTCTGATATATTACCTTCACCTCCAAGAATGATGAAACCAATCAACATCATAACAGGATGAATCTGTGAAAATGCAACAATGAAAATGTGTTCAATGTTTCAAGTTGAACCCAAAATTTTTAAATCAACATACATTAACTTTAAGCCAAAACATATAATACACCTGATCACCTATTAAAATTGAATGAAAAGCAATCACAAACAGGAACTTAACATGAAACCATCAATAAGAACTTTAAATGAAACCATCTAATGCAATTTTTTTATTTTTTTACACCGAAGAGTAAGTGTTAGGTATTTAGGCTCCATGTAGGTATTGCAGAGGCAACTAACTAATAACGGAAGATCGATTTCTATATAAAATAATTTCCGTTATGAAACTAATCAATTTGTGTATCACATATGGGACATCATATCCAAAGCTACTCACGAACACTTCATGTGATCAAGGCTGCCATATATGCATACAATCATAATATTTTGCAATGTCAACCTGCTCATATACTTCTTGTTTTGTCAGGGTTTGTTTTCCCTCGTTTGAAACAGAAAAAATAAAAAATTGCTCAGACACTACCAATTTTCATCTCATACCTTGCACCTCAACCAACTCACCCACCAAACTATTAAAGCTAGCTTATAAAAACATGAGTATTCTTTATTATAAGGATCGAACCTCTACTAGATTGCTGTCTTTTGAAAATCCAACAGATACAACTTAACAAGTGAGGTTTCGACCCTAATCATTACCCCCTAGGCAGTTCAGCAGCATTCAGGATTGACGTTAGGTACTTATCATAAATACATGACAGTGTTATTGATATGAAACCCAAAAACTAATTATCATTTAGCTTCACTAACTAAAGAAATAAACCTTTTCAAATCAGGTTTTACACGCCTAAAACAAGGATCTTTTCTTAACTTCTAAAGTTTTAAACTGGATATAACTGATGCATGGACAATGGGAAGAGGTGAGGAACCATACTTGCTACACTCAACAGGAGAAAAACACAGAAACACAATTTTTGAATTATTAATCACTATAATCTGAAAATTCAACTTCTTTCAAACTTTCTACCAGGTGAAAATTTCAGTAACATATCATGTGCTACACATTTTAATAATTACCATGTGCTACACATTTTGGATACGACAAAAACAGGTCCGGCTTATTCTATTACCCGACATTAACAGTTAGATAGAAGGATTAAGGACCGAAGGTGTAAATAAACTACTCTCTACATAGTGATAAACTAACAAGATGTCGTCATAATTATGTTTAAAGTAGTACAGTAGTAATGTAGTATCTTCATCCAATGAAAGGGGTTAAAGGGTATGAGTTCTTTAATAAGACACTATGTTACCTTGACAGTGATTAATTATCTACTCGGATACGAGTGTCCAAGTATCCGACTCGATCATTTTGTATAGAAAAGTGAAGTTTTTAGTTAAAAAAACAAGTATCCAAGTGTCATGTCGTGTCGGACACGACATGATATGACGCGTGATTTTGAGGGAGATGAGGGCGTCGAAGTAACATAGATAAGACATCATATCAAATTATCAACTTCAGTTTTATCTTTTAAAAAGACATACTTGGAATTAATCAAATAATCAAGACTTTATCCCAACTACCCACATTATATAAACAGACGAATTCAAACATATGAATAACTCTTTGCCACATACACAACTATTTCAGCCTCAAACCCAGCAAAACTAGTTCTTCTTAGCTTTAAGCAAATGAAAGGATAAAAAATGAAAAACCTCAAGCATGCCCAAATGCTTAAGTTTGGATTTGATACGGAGTACATGCATTCGTTGCGACTTGCAAACCAATTGCAACAGATTTTTCCCATGTAAACTTACAAATTCACAATGAGATAACTGATACTCTATACATCCTCATGTATATCTTATATATCAATAGCCCAATAGGTGTCAATTTTCGAATACCATTACACTATCACTACTTATCAATAATTAATTTAAGAAATTAGAACACTTTCACCTAATTAAATAATCAAATACACCTAAAAACTAATTCAACCAATCTGGTTGAAAGTTAGCTAGCTTCAAATATTTTATACCATGATGAAAAGATAGTACTAGGAGAAGGTTAGCTATCTTTGACTAGTATACAAGGAGAACTACTCTTCTTCTATTAAACTAATTTCACAAAAAGTATAATCAACTACCCTTGATCATCTTCATGAAAGATCACATAGTGTTGAGACTAGTCATACTCCTACTATTGAAATAGAAATAAATTAAACTAAATTCGTCTCCATCTTAGA
>SNQN01000674.1:0-130384 GCA_008642245.1 Bassia scoparia
CCTCCCCGGGGCTTATAACCGGAATCACCAACGCCGCACTAACTGTTCCGTACCGCAACTCGACACAACCCATCGACGCACGACGCAACGCCCGCGGTCAAGCCGAGACCAGGTACACACCCCCGACATCCCCTCAAATCAAACAAAAACAGAATATTGATCGCCACCATAATTTGATCCAAACCTAATGACTTACTCGAAATGGAAAAAGAAAGACATAGTCTAGGGAAAGGGACCTCCGACTCGCATCCTAAAGCCCAGACTCCAAACTGACTCATGTGAATTGAAAGTCATTCTCTATGTCCACTCTAAATGTCGTTTGACCTTTCGAATGTGGTAAGCCTCATACTTGAGTATGATCTTTGTATTCTGGCTGTGAGGAAAATGAAGTCTTGACCATCTCTTCTTCAGTAGACGGACTGTGCAGCAACTCCCTTCTCCATCTAGTCAATAGGTGTGTGAACCCCTCGTTTCTCTCCCTGGTTAAGGATTGCAAGGCTCTCGGAAGATGTTTGGGTCTGAATTTACCCTTGCTATCGGCCATGAATCGTGACATGTCTTCCCAAGTAGCTATTTCTTTCTCTAGGAAGTGAAAAAACACTATCTGACATGATCGTTCCAAGTCGATAGGGAAAGACCTTGAACAAAAGCGGAGTCAATTCCTTTAAGTGCCATGGTGTCTTAAACCCCTTGCATGAAATCGAGGGTCATCAGTTGCTTGAACTGTATGTCTCGGTTGAGAAATCCTTTGGCAGTTTGTTGCAAGGCGGGTCAGAGGAGTTGTCTTGGGTAGAAGTGGGCGTCGGGGCTTATTTGATTGCCTTTCAAACGCTTGGCCAAGAAGGCTCGAGGACCAACTCCTTATCTTAGCTTCAAGCTGTGAACTTGGCTCGCAAGCTTTGGGCTTCTTGTTGGGAGGCCTTTGTGATTTAAGGCTGATCATGGTGCAGAAGTTGCGAGGAAGCCTAGTTTGATTGGGCTGAGGATCCATAAGTTAGAGGAAGTTAGGTTTACTGGCTGAGTCAAACTCTTTGGTCGAGCAAAGGCTTGGAGACGACTCACCCCGTTTTCAAAAGAAATAAACCATTAGGACTTCCTGGCATATTGAACGATGCAGATGCAAATGCATTCTAAGTTCAATGGTTTTTCATTTCTTCCGTAGAATTATTTGCAGGTGCCCTTCCCTTTTTTAAAATTTTTTGAATTTTTTTTTTTAATTTTTTGATTTTTTATTTTTTATTTATTTTATTTTTTTTTTTGAAATGGCACCAAGCGACATTGGGAATGTATGCATATGTCCTATGTGGTTAGGGTCCGCCTAGAGGTCGAGCCTACGTTGCTGAGAAGTAAGGTCAATCCTAATGTGAATCTAAAATCAACGTCTAAGGTCAAAGTCTGTGCCTAACCCTAGATCAAGGGTCAAAGACCAAGATCAGAGCTATGTGGACTCTAATGGTCAAAGTCAAGACCATAGGTCAAAGTCTGTGTGACTAAGTCGAAAACTGAATGACAAGAGTCCTAGTGAGACTATGGTCACAGACTAAGGCAGAGTCAACTAAAGTCACTATGGACTATGACAAGTGCATGATGTGAACTAAAAGATGACCATGGACTATGATGAAATGTCGTGTTATAAATCTAAAACTGTACAATGGCTAAGACCCATACATGCACATATATACAAGACACGTGATGACAAGTCAACTATGGTCGTCTAGGTTAAGGTCAGAGGTGTACCACGCCTAAGGGCAGAGCTTGGTCCATTTTCACCACTTGCAGATTAGCGATGTATGGCCAAGATACCCCTTATGCACACGCGATCAGTAACACGTGCCACACACGCATGGGCGGGAGATGGACTGCCTTAGCCATCGCATCAATTAACCCACATGCAACCAAGGTAGTATCCCCCCTTATGAGTAGTCTCGAGCTTAGAACATGCCCAATAGTGAGACCAAGGAGCCTAAGGCGCACCTTATTTGAAAAGGTTCACATGCAAAATGCAAATCCAATAAACGTGATGATGGAATTACGAGACTTTTCAGAGTCTGTCCACTTCACCTAACCGGATGATTTATCCCAGTGAAGTCGCCAAATTGTAGGACGTGGGGCGCCCCTCAGCGTATAGCGACGCCCGGCGGCTTGGTAACATCGAGGTCTTTTTTGCGTGGCTTAGCCACGGAGCCCGCACATGAGTGCGTTGTTAGTGTTGTCGAGTAAGGGAGGGCCTCCGTGCCTAGAAGATTATTCACGAGGCCCGAAACTTGCGTGCCAAAACAATGGCCCCACGTCCAATCAAGTAACCATGCGTGGCGGGACATGGTACGAATCAGATCTGTACCCAATTCGCCCGCATGTAGCGGCCTCTACTCGGTCTCATTGTAATTCCATTAAGCCCGATTTATTGGATGCACACACTTACATTTTTCGCACCTTAGAAGCGACTAGCCCTAAAAATTACTATGAAAGGATGTGTTACTATTATGCACAGAGACTACCTAACTAGTGAAATGTGACCACTGTGTATTAATCATGTTAAACGGTGCCTAAAAAACAGGTTGTCCATAGTTAATCTGTTAAGTGATTACATAATTCCGTCTTTGTTTTAGCAAAAATATTTACAAAGTTATACAACAATGACAATATGCATAATATGAAGTGTATAAACTTCAAAGTATATGCAAAACTTCATCTTACCACTGAAATCTGCAAAGAAAACAAAAGTTGTTTGAAAATGAAATGAAACGAATCCTTTGCCTTGAATCGCTACATGAAACAAAGAAAACAATTGTTTAGTCCATGATAAAACGCAAGCGCAATGGATCTTTCGCCTTGAATATGCTATACAAGAATTAAAGAATCGTTTAGTATTGACAATGGATAATAATAATGAAACGAAATAAAAGAATGAAACCAAAACCAATTTGAAACATTGAAATACATTAAGAAAACCCTACATATTTTACATGAAATCCATTAAAAAGTGAGTTTCTACATTGTTTAATTACTTAAAAACTCATAAACAATGCGTTAGTCAAATTAAAAAAATGAGAGAGATTATTTGTGAGTAATCTCAGAATTCAACCTTGTTATCGCTTGGTTGATTCGAAAAGAGAAATCGATGCTTTGAACTAACACGATGTGTGAATGTGTTTAGAGAGTTTAGAGAGAGAGAAGTGCGTTATGAAGTGTATGAAGTGAAGGTGTCGTATGAAGTGTGAAGTGTGTTAAGAAGTCGAGCAAGGCAAGGGTATGATTTATAGGCCACGAGGCAAAACGAAGGCAAGCACAACCCTGCGTCTATACGCTGAGGATGAGCGTATATACGCTCATGAGGAGCGTATATACGTCATACTCACGTATATACGCTTCACACAATGCGCCATTCGGGATGGAAATTTGTATCTGTTATAAATACGCTGAGGAGCGTATATACTGCTCGGGTGCAGCTATATACGCTCAAAGCAGCGTATATACGCTGCTCCTCAGCGTATATACGCTCCCAAAGCGTATATATTTTTCTAAAAACCTGAAATATCTTGATTCGAGATATACTCTTTGCCCATGACGTCTCGATTTTCTAAGTTACGATTGATTCTAGACGCCTCCTTTCGCAAGAAGTACGTTTCTAGAACATTCCGCGTATTTTCTAATATTCACGTATTTCTCGTTATTCTGCGTATTTAAAACAGTGCCAAAATCACAAATCATAGAAAATCAGAAAAATAATTTAAAATACTGGCGGATTCAGAAAAAATGTGAGGACAGATGAAAAAGCCGAAAAGCATGAGAATCGCCGCGTAACTTTTTGAAAACCTTTGAGTTTGTCGAGGAAACACGAAAGAAATATTTTTGCCTTGTATTTGACCTTCTGCTCATAGTTCCGAGTACGACCCACGTATTTCCAACTTTTGTGGTTCAAAGCATCTTTTCGTGAGTCAAAACAACACGCGAGACGCGATGTTTCATCACGATTACTCATTTGGAGACACATTTCAGGTGTCTACAAGTACTAGATTGGTGAAGAGCCATCTGGTCTAAACCTAATCTTTCTAGGATAAGAGTGTCATCCTGATTATTGAGTGACAAAACCCTGTTCATCAGAACTATGGTACCAGCATGATTATGTCTCCTGTAAAATCCTAATCTTATGAAGAAGGTGTGTTAGAATGATCATGTCATCTGATTTAAAATCCTATTTTCCTGTAAGTAGGTACTAGGATGGTTATCCCACCTGGTAAAACGCTGCTCTATACACAAAGAGACAGGTGCCATAAGATTATGTCTTCTGGTATTATTATTTGCAAAATTTAAAGGAGTCATTCTCCAGATAATTTAGCATAATGTTTAATGGTTGCATAATTAAGTTATTCTTACAAACCTGATATGTGGTTAAAATTATATTCATATTATTAAATCACGTAAGTCTTGGGGGACAACTAGTACCCCTGGTAGGATTTAACTGAAAACATGCATATTTTGTTTTTTAAACACATTCTTACCATAAATTATGCACATTATTCACAATATTTGACAGGGTTATGATTTAATCACCAACATATAACACTTATTTGAATTCATTTTTCAATTATGAATCCATATAAGTCTTGGGGACAACTAGTACCCCTTGGTTCATCTACCTGGCTAAAATGTTCTTATTTATGTGTCACATAATGCTACATAATTTAAATACCAGGAATTTAACATTCATTGGATTTGTTTGTGCATTAACATTCATTGGATTTGTTTGTGCATTATAGGCATGCTTATAGACATAAAAACCAGAATGTTTCATACCAAAATATTTAAAACAAGTATTACTGCCCTTATGGGCAAGCTATTACATAATCATAAATGGTGGCTGCGTGGCTCAGGCTCCAAAAAGAGGGCCCTGACAAGGGCCAGTAGCCAAATTGTTCTTTGAAATAGGTGTAGTAAACATATTGTTCTCATACTACAACACACAAAGCTAAAGTTTGAAGATTCAAAAGCTGATAACAGGGTAGAGGACAGGGGCAGTTGAGTACATCATGGAGCCAGATTAGGAGAACTTCCACTAGAGGAAGTCTCTGATTCACCAGGTAGCCAGCCGAGTTCCTAGGCAGGAGCATTCAGTTGGGACTCCTCAGCTGCATCACCATCTGTGATAAGCTCTCCTGCATTCTCTCCCTCCTGGTGGGGGGCTCCTTGATCATCCCCAGGCTGAGTTGCCTCAACAGGTATGACCTCCTCATGGGCGCTTTGCTCTACCTCCCTGTCTGCTACATCACCCATCACTGGTCCTTCTTGGTTAGTGCTCTAGGCTGGTGGAAGGGCTTCACCTTCTGGAATCTCAGCAGAACTGGCAATCATTGGAACAACCCCTTGTGGAATGATGGGATCATTAGCATCACCTGAAACAAAATCATTTCCCATGGTTATGACCAGAACCAAGTCATTAAGACCTGGTGTGTTGTCAAGAAATGTTAACTCCATACCTCTTTTCACCTGCATATCTTCATTTCCAACACCTTCTGTCTGCCCAGTCATCTGGCCTTCAGTATTAGGAGTGAAGAAGTCAGCTAAAGTGGGTGGCAACACTTCACTTGGGGGGCTTGTTTCACCAATTCCAACTTCCAGGGCCTCTTCCACCTTGGACCAGTCCAGGTTAGGATCCACATGCTTGGCACACCTGAAGCACACTAACCAGGTGTAATAGAAGTGGTTGGTGAGGTCCTCCTGTATTTTCAGCTTCTCATCCTTTAAAGCACCCAGCTCTTCAGTCAGTTTCTTTACCAGCACATCCATCCCAGCTAGACTTGCTCTTTCTTGGGTTAGGGAGTTCTCCAGGGATTTCTTGGCCTCATTGAGCTCATTGATCTTTGTGTCCCTGAAGGACACATCATCAGCTAGACCTAAAGCTCTCTGCTCAGCAAGTTCTTTGTTCCTCTGGGCCTTATCTCTGGCTTCTATGAGGTCTTTTTTTCTCAGTAACCAGCTGTGAGATGGTCCCCTGGGCAGCCCTCAGCTTGTTCTGGATATTCTCAATCTCTGCATGAGTGCCCCTCCTCAAGTTTTCATAGTTTTGCTCGAGAGCCAACTGCCTCCCCTCAATCTGCATGTTCCTGTCAGAGAGGCATGAATAGGAATGTGTGGCGGCTTCATAGCTTAAGGAGGTGATGAGCCCATATTTGACAGTCTGCATAAAGAGAACATGTTAAGATTAGGCACATTCACAGGTATCTCAAATGGGCAAAAGCTTAAAAATTAAGAGGCAAGGTTCTTACCTGAGCAAGGTAGTACTCAAAGAGGTGATTGGAAACCCTATCATCATCCATAATGGGAGCATCATATGGAGAGATAGCATGAAAGAGCAAGTTCCTGGCAACCAAGCTGTTCTCTTTAATATTGGACCCAGTTAAGCCCCTGCTGGGGTAAGTCCTGGCCTCTCCAAAGGCAGTTTTGACTGCATATGGAACTATGGCACCACCATAGAAAGGCCCTGAAGAGAATGATGTTGGTGCACTGGACCACTGATGGGTGGTCATGGTTGTTCATGTTGCTGCTGCTGAAGGTGCTGCTGTTGTAGGTGTTGCTGCTGCTGTTATAGGTGTTGTTGTTGCTGTAGTAGTCGTTGTTGCTGCTGTAGTAGTTGTTGCTGTTGCTGTGGTAGTTGCTGCTGTAGTAGCTGTTGCTGTTGTGGTAGTTGTTGTTGTTGCTATAGTAGTAGTTGCTATTGTTGAGGCTGTTGGTGTAACTGAAGTTGGAATAGAAGGAATGCCCATGGTTGCTTGGCTGGCAGAGGAAGTAGCTCGGGGGATTGGGACATCAGTCCATGCTGGATGACCAGCTGCAGATAAGGGGATGGCACCTATACCAGCCTTGGGAAACCAAGGCTCAAAGCCACCTAATTGGTGCATCCCAGGCACCCCCTACAAGTTACCTCCACCCGAGCTCCACTCAGCCTCCTGTATCTCCCTAGCAACCTGGAGGCCTATGTCTTCTTGTGTCTTCCTCTTCTTGGCCTCTTCCTCCTCGTCACTATCAATGGACACAACTTTGTCCACTTTCCTCTTTCCCTTGTCACCAGGAGGATCTTGCTGCAGTTGAGAAGACTGACCACCCAGGCCTGGTCCATGACCAGCAGGAACCACCATAGTCACACCACCTCTGTGGATGACTCTGCCCCCTTGAATTGGGGAGGGACTCCTTCTGGCAGATGGTGGGGAGATGGTGCTTCTAAGGGCRCCAAAGTCAGGCATCCTCAGCCTGCTCCTGGTTGTCCTGAAGGCAGGTCCAGACGTAGACCTACCCCCACTCCCTGTGGGAGTTGGAGCTCTAGACCTTCTCCCACCATGTGGGGTGATAGGGGTGTCAGCTTCTGCACTTCTCTCCTCTGATGCCCCTTGAGAGGCACCAGCAGCTTGCAGGTTCTCTTGGCCAGCTCCAGAAGTACTGCTTGACATGGTTGAAGGTTGCTGCTGAAAGTTCTCTGCAGTCTAGGGGTTTGTAGGCTTGTTCCTCGCCAGCTGGTTGAATACCTCCGGATTTATCACCAGGTTGGCTAAGGTCACAATCTGATCCTTCAAGACACCAGACTCTGGGGACAAGGCAGTGATATTCCCAATTAGAGTCCTAATGTTCAGAACTGACCAATCCAGGTTCTTAAGTGCCTCCACTGCACATATGATAAATGCAATTTGGTAAGTACTATATAATCAAAGTTAATTATGCATAAAATATAAATGTGCAATTAAAGGAGAAAAGGGGCTATGAAGACTTCAATGCAACTGAACTTACTTCTGGAGATTCTCCTGCTCAAACCACCAACTGCCAGGTAAAGTTCCACCTTTAGAAGGTCAAAGTGAGGTAACCAGTTTTTGGGAGTAGGGCTTTTTCCTTTAGACCTGGCACCATAAGCTTGGAACCATTGAAAGGTGGCCTTTTCCTTCTCAGTGGTAAGGCAGCTTGGTGAAAGGGCTTTCCTCTATAGGGCTTTATTCCTAGTAAACTCAGTCCTGGCCTGGTAGAGGTAGGGATGCTTCTCATGAAGTGGAACTCTCAACCACAGCCACTGCTGTGTCCACTTCTTCAGACCCCCAACCAAAGGGTAGGAGGTTGCATATGTGTCATTTCCACCCTTGCCAACCTCCAAAGAGTACCAACCAGTCTTGATTTGGGTTCCCCTGTATGCCTTTAACCAGAATAAGGTCCTAAAAACCCTGGTTGACATTTCCAACTCCAAGAAAGTGCAAACCCAGATGAAGCTCATAATCCTCTGCACAGCACTAGGGGACAGCTGAGATAGGTTGATCCCCCACAGTTCGAGTAGTTCAACCATGAAGGGGTGAAGAGGGAACCTAACACCTAATTCTAGGTGGGTAGTGTAAATGGGAATCCTGAATTTGGGAGGGGAGTAAGCTCTGTCTGAAGGGTTAGGAACTTCAAACCAGTACCCAAAACTGGAGCCAAAATCACACAGTTCACCAGCCCTAATATCAAACCTCTTCTCATAAGCCTTCTAAAGGAATTCCGGGTCAAGAGCAATATGGGCAGGACCATCGTTCTCCTTGATATCAGCCCATCTAATAGAAGTCCAATGGTGATTGTCAGGGTCAAGGAACTTGGTACTCCTGAAATTTCCCCTCTCATCCCTAGGGGCTTTAGCTTGGGCTCTGGACCATCTATCCCCAAATGGCCCTGCTTTTTCATCTTCTTGGGTGATCATAGCAAGACACCTGACAACCTCCTCCTTCAAGCCGTTGGACACAGCCCATTGTATTTCCTCCTCCTGTAGCCTGAGGGCAGTGCCAGTTCCACTTGCCATACCAGACCCTCTAGCGAAGGAAGGAGCATTAGTGCTGGGTCCAACAGGGGAAGACTCTGAGGTGCTAGGTCTAGAGGTCACACTTCTAGTAGGATGACTCATAACTCTCCTAATCAAAGGCTGAGAGTCCTCACTAGGTTCCTCATCAGTTAGGCCAATTGAGTTCTCAGACCTATTCTAGGAATCACTATACTCATCCGACATTCTACACCATTCAACCACAAACCAAAGAGATGGAAAAAGAGAAAAAACGAAGAAAAAATCATAGACCACACCAGGCAAAAATCAAGAAAGCACTAAAAATGGTAGGCATGCAAGTTGAATTCAAGTTTAAAGTGAAAAGGGGAGTTACCTGATTAAATTGAGAAGTGGATATAACAACGCTTGATCAAGGGCAGGCTAGACAACCTTCCAAAAACTTGTCACGAACAAGGATGCAACTACCAGGTAAGAGCTTGAAGGAAGAATTCCAATTTCTCGCCTTGGTACAGTGAACGAATTGCTCTGGATTTATGAATTGTTGATCTCTTTCTTGCTTTTTCTCTCTCTCTCTCAAATTTGAAAGGTTTGAAGTGTGAAGTGTAAAAAGTAAATAGTGAAGTGACCCGCCATAAATAGAGGAGGAAGTAACCGTCATTAATTCGCACGCAATTGCCATAACTGCTCGATAGTGGGCGGGTAATCATCACGTGGCAGTAAAGTTCTGAAATTAATTGCCCAAAGTTAAAACCGCCCACTAATCGAGACTCACCTGGTAACCTGGGTAGTTATATGGTCTTGGAAAGGATCCTTGTTAAACCAGGGCCAGTCCCTGGTAATACAGAAACCCTGGTAGTCCAACGACCCTGTAAATTCAGTGACCTGGTAAAATCCTCTGGATATAACCAGGCCTGGAGGGGGGCTAGTTGTTGGTACATATTAAGATACCAGGCCTAATATTAACCAAGGCCCATATAAGTTAACTCAGTGGGCCTTTAGACATGCAAAAGTTAAGGCCCAAAGGAGTCAAAAGTGCTTACCACTTAGTCAAAGTTTAGTACATGCATGGTACACCTAACCTGGTAAGTTATGCGCCACTTGTCATGCAAAGGTTACATATGCTCATGCAAGGTCCAGTATAAAAGGCAGTCTTGGGACACCCAGGTTTAGTAAGTTCACTTYAACAAACACTACCTACTTTCTCTCTCTAAATAGAAAACACCCTGGTAATATACTAATACCTCCATCGAAGGGGCTGTTCTTGGGTTGCCCCAGGGTAGTTCACTCGTGTTTTGTAGGTACCAGGATAGCAGGCCAAGTCCAACTCCACTAGCACCGGCTCGTTGGCCACTGCCACGTCAGCAGTACCAATTATTGTACCAACAAACTCTATTAAGAACTTGGACGCGTCTACTACCATAGAAGCGTTCAAGAGAGGACTAACCCCTTAGTCGAGGCTGTATTATGAACTAACCAGGTACTCCTGCACATCGTTTGCTGACGTGCAAACGAGGGCCAGAGCTGAGATCCGGGTAGAGGAAGTCGAATCCGCTAGGAAGATCTTAGCCGCTCCTGCTGAGAACAAGACCTTTCCCCCCAGGCAGAATGATAAGCGCCGGGGRAGGAACAGGTATCAGCCTTACCAGCAGAGGACCCAAGGGTCTAACAGTGAGCAGGTAAAGCAAGTAAGGTCTTGCAAATATCCAGATGTGTCTAGCTATTGCTTCATTGTAGATGTAGCAGGTGTGATAGACGCCATGGGCAAATTGGATGCACCTGTTAGGTGGCCGTCCAAGAGCCTCAAGCCGGATAGCGAGAAGGACCCCTTAAAGTGGTGTAGCTACCATAGCGACCGTGGTCACACTACGAGGAGTGCAACGCGCTTAAGAAGYAGGTAGCATGGTTGATAAGCAAGGGTCATCTAGACCACCTGCTAAATCGAAAAGGTAAGACGAATAACAATAACCGAGGAAATAATAATAACAATAATAATCGTGATAAGCAGGTACAGAAGAGTTCCGGGGCTTCGGRCCCACCTTCGGATCCGGCCCATGTAAAGGTTGTACAGGTAATAACTAGTGGCTCGGAGGMATGTGGGTTAACATATTCCGCGGCTGAAAGAAGTGCTAGGGCGAACCCGGATGGAGCGCCAGCTAGCCCCAGGTCAGACCTGGACAAGCAACTGGCAAGCATGCCCATTAKTTTTGATGACGCGGCGAAGGTGATGAACACCACGAAAGTTTGGTAATCTCCCTAACCATAGCGAACTGCTTGATTAAAAGAATATTGATTGATAGTGGCAGTTCAGCTAATTTTATTTTCAAAAGTGCCCTTGAGAGCATGGGGCTGCAGGAGAAAGACATGGTACAAAAATCCACTGTCTTGGTAGGGTTCAGTGGAGAATCCTAGCAGACCATCGGGGAGGTCACCCTACCTACGTACACTAAGGGGGTGAATCTTCCCACCAGGTTTAACGTGGTAGATAGTGGATCTGCTTATAATGTTATTTTGGGTACCCCCTGGATTCATAAGATGAAGGCGGTACCCTCTACTTACCATCAAGTGCTTAAGTTCCCCACTAGCTGGGGTGTGCAGGAAATCAGGGGAGACCGGAAGATGGCTCGAGAATGCTACAACATGATGAAGAAACCCCAGAAGGAGTCTATCTAGCAATTACAGCTAGATCCAGCACCAGCGAGGCCTAGTGACCAAGATCTAGACGAAGTGACGCTGGATCCTAACTTGCCTAAGCAGACTGTGTTAATTGCAGCTAGCTTAAGCCTAGCAGAAAAGGTGATTTGATTGAGTTTTTAAAAGCTAATAAAGATTGTTTCTCTTGGTCCCATGACAATATGACAGGTGTAGATCCTAGCGTGATAACGTATTGGCTAAACGTTGACCCATTTGCCAAGCCGGTGAAGCAGAAAAGAAGAAAGTTCGCACCTAAGCGGAACTTGATCATAAATAACGAAGTAGCCGAGCTGTTGAAATTTGGAAAGATTCGAGAGGTATCCTACCCCGATTGGTTAACTAACGTAGTGGTGGTAAGCAAGAAAAACGGTAAATGGAGGGTATGCATCGATTTTACTGATTTAAATAAAGCATGTCCAAAAGACCCATTCCCATTACCCCATATAGTTGCAATGGTAGATGCTACTYCTGGCCACGAAAGGCTAACCTTCCTAGACGCATACTCTGGTTACAATCAGATACTCATGCACCCAGAAGACCAGGAGAAAACTGCCTTCGTTACTGATAAGGGAATTTATTGTTATGCTGTAATGCCTTTTGGTTTGAAAAACGCAGGTGCTACGTATCAGCGGCTTGTGAACAGGATGTTCCAAAAGCAGCTGGGGGACACGATGGAAGTGTATATAGATGACATGCTAGTAATGTCCAAAAAGGCGGACGACCACGTGACCCACCTAAGAGAAACATTCGATGTCCTAAGATAATACCGTATGAAGCTGAATCCTACCAAGTGTTCATTCGGGGTAGCTGCAGGTAAGTTCTTAGGCTATATTGTGACTCAACGAGAAATAAAGTCTAATCCCGAATAGGTAAAAGCAATCTTAAATATATAGTAACCTAGGAATCTAAAAGACGTGCAGAAATTAACCGGTAGAGTAGCAGCACTAAATAGGCTCATTTCGCGTTCATTAGACAAGTGCCACCTATTTTATAACGTGTTGAAAAAGCATAAAGGCTTCGATTGGACTGATGAACACGAAAAGGCCCTGTAGGCGCTCAAAACTTATCTGATGTCTCCTCCCTTTCTTACCAAGCCGTTGGAAGGAGAGACTTTGCAGTTATACCTAGCTGTCAGCAGAACCGCCGTAAGTGTCGTGCTAGCTAGGGTAGGTGAGAGCCAACAGCTCCCGATCTATTACGTAAGTAAAACGCTCCTTGAAGCGGAGTCAAGGTATTTTTCACCAGAAAAACTTGTCCTAGCACTAGTCACTACTTCAAAGAAGCTCSGACATTATTTTGAGACACATCCTATACTTGTCATGACTAATTATCCAATTAAGGTCGTGATGCGTAAACCCGAATTATCTGGCGGGATGAGCAAGTGGGCAATTTGCCTCAGCGGTTACGATATTAGGTACATGCCAAGGACGACAATAAAATCCCAGGCGCTAGCTGGCTTTGTGGCCAAACTTAGCTCGGGCTTAGAACCAGCAGCCGTCCAGGTGGTCCATGCATGAAGTGGGAAATGGCAGTTGTACGTCGACGGTTCATCGAATTTCCGGGGAGTCGGCCTTGGCGTGGTGCTAAAGTCACCACAAGGGGACATGATAGTAAGAGCTATATGCTGTGATTTTAAGGCAACTAACAATGAGGCCGAGTACGAAGCGCTGCTTCCAGGTATGACGGTGGCTAAGGACTTGGGGGCAACAAACCTCCAGGTGTTTAGCGATTCTCTGCTAATTGTAAGCCAGTTGCGAGGGGAATTTGAGCAAAAGATTCTAAAATGTCCATGTACCTGGAAATAGCTAAGCAGAAAATGAATGAATTTGAAAGATTTGAAATCAAGTAGGTACCCTGAGATTCAAACACAAAGGCAGATGCCCTAGCTAGCTTGGGATCCGCCATGAGAAAGTGCAGCTTCGATTCAGTGCCCATAGCACATCTAGCTACGCCATCTATTGAGAAAGATGAACAGGTGATGCCCATTTCCGAGGAAGAAGATGAAGATTGGAGGACACCTATCATCAGATACCTAAGAGACGACGCTCTACCTAGCAACAAGCTAGAAGCCAGAAAAGTACGAATGGTCAGCTCCAGGTATGCTTTAATTGACAACGTGCTATTTAAAAATTCTTCATCTAGTATCCTGCAACACTGCCTAAATAAAAATGAGCAAAGAACCACGTTGAAAGAATTCCATGATAGCGAGTGTGGTACGCAATCAGCCGGAAGGACGCTAGCTAAAAGAATCCTAACCTACGGCTACTACTGGCCAACTATGAAGCATGATGCTAACGGATATGCAGCAAGCTGTGATAGCTGCCAAAGACACGCAGGTACGTCCCACCAAGCACCAGAGCAGTTGCATCCATCCCTCACACCATGGCCCTTCATGAAGTGGGGAATGGACATTATAGGTAAGCTACTAGCAGCACCAGGCCAAAAAGTATATATGCTAGCTTTAACCGATTATTTTTCGAAATGGATCGAGACAGAAGCATACCAGCAGGTAAGGGACAAAGAGGTAATATCTTTCCTATGGACTAACATAATTTGAAGATTTGGTGTACCTAGCGAGATCGTGTGCGACAATGGCTCGCAGTTCATTAGTAACAAAACCAGAGATTTTTTGTCAAAAATGGAATATAACGTTAACTATGTCCACTCCTAGGTACCCACAGGCCAACGGCCAAGTAGAGTCCAGTAATAAGTTAGTAATAAATGGAATGAAAAGGTGATTGAATTCGGCTAAAGGAAAATGGGTAGAGGAGCTACCTAAAATTTTGTGGGCTAACAGGACCACCCCTCGAGGTGCTACTGGACAAACCCCTTTCTCACWTGTGTATGGTTGTGAATCAGTTTTACCTGCAGAAGTAGTTGTGCCCTCAGCTAGGTACYGACTCATGACCTTAGACGCAAACGACAAGGAGCTGCGCCTAGACGTGGATACGGTAGAGGAGTTGAGGGATGCAGCTAGCATCAGAATGGCAGCGTACCGGCAGACAGTAGCTAGAAGCTTCAACAAGAAGGTCAAAGCAAGAACATTTGCAGTTGGGGACTAGGTGCTCATAAAGACATTCCAGAACACCTAAGAGTTGAATGTTGGAAAGCTGGGAGCTAATTGGGAAGGCCCGTACCAAGTAAGCAAGGTATTTGGTAATGGAGCATACAAGTTAGTCTCACTAGAAGGAATAGAAGTGCAACGAAGCTGGAACGCTTGCCATCTAAAGAAATATTACTTCTGAAGGTAAACCACAACAGGAGCTAGTCCAAAATACAAAGTACTCTTGCACAAATGTATAAAGTAGTTGTGTACTCACACATGAAATGAAATCGTGTATGGACAGCTAAGAAGGAATGCATGCATAAAAAGAAAAAAGAAAAAAGAATTGTAAAGCGAACATTATACGAATATTAAAGCAGACAAATAAATCAGTAATAAAAAGACCACCTACGGGTCATCAAGTATCCAAAAGTTAAGGCTGCTGAGGCAGCCAAATAAGTTGCAGCTGAGACAATCAACTATAAGCATAGTTAACCAAAAGGGAATGTTGAGGTATTCATGTTAAGCTGCACATGCCGCAGCCATAGTCCAAAACCTGTTAAAATTCTGATATTAAAAAGTTATGCCTGATCAGCAGGAGTCTCATCACRTGTAGCAGCAGGGTTCTCCACCTCAYCAGCATCACTGGTGACTCTAGCGGCATTGTCAAGCATCTCAACAAGATCCAGAAAAGTGCGAGAAGGACCAGCTCCAACTGCTGCAGCATCACTAGCTACCTTAAGCATACTCCGGAATTCCTTGTCCTCCAAGTCAAACATCTGACCAATGGAACCCACGTAGTCATCTATGTTGGCCTTGACTTCCTGTTGAACGTCGCGATTGAAGAGCACCTTCCAGGAGAGCTTAGCCAGCTKCGTGATAACAGCCACAGCTTTGTCTTCATGAGCAATTCGAGTGACCTCATCTTTAGCAGCTCGAAGAGTCRTGATAGTCTCATCATCCGCAGTAGCAGCAGTCTGAAGAGCTTCAACGGTGGTCTGAAGAGCTTCCTTTTCCTCGGTAAGACGTTGAACATATTGAAAGAGCTTCTTCTTTTCCTCGTCCCAGCCAGCCATCTGCTGCCCCATCAGCTTCCTCTCAACTACCCAGGAAGTCTTCTCCTTGTCTAGTTGGGCAACCTGCCTAGCTAGCTTGTCAGACCTCTGGGCCAAGGCCCTAGACGCCAGGATATTTTTCAGKCATGTGAGCCCTATTGTTCAGCACAGTTTCAACATCCTGATTCTTCAGGCGAATTGCAYCAGCAAGGAAAAGCAGCTTCTCACACTCAGGCCACACCCCTTCGTCGAGGCCCTCATGATCCAGGAACTCTCTCGGAAAAGTAAGGTTGACCCCGTCAGAGAAGTYAACCGAAGGGGTCACCATGGGCTGCTTGCCAGCTGCGTCGTACTTAGCAAACGGAGCTCCAATGACTATGCTTGGCTGCTTGGGAGGAGCAGTCTTGTTGAAGGGGTCACCATAGACAAGTTTGGTTTGATTCTTGAAGTGAACCAGGAATTTGAGTTCCTCTTTAAGCTATAATATTGGAAAAGCTCTTGAAAAGAAAAGTACGATTTCCAAGACTAAGTGAGGTGGTCAATCACACTGCAAGTTTTCCAAAATTTCGTCTGAAGTTGGCCAGGACTCAGATGGAAGTGAGTAAGAACTAACCTAACTAGAGGAGTGAAATCAAACAAATACCCGAGAAGAAAAGGATATTCATAATAACACACATAACCAGGTGGACAGGTAGCAGGGCGGTCACGAGGAGAAGGGGCAACGAGAATCGCCTCTGAAGGAAAACCTCCCCTCAATCGAAGGTGAGTGAAGTCTCGTTCGATAATAACACTTTGAACTTCTTCGTTGGCCCTTCCCATGTCTGGTGCCCTAACAGGAATTGGGTGAGACCTCTTCCTAGCACAAGTTTTATAGCGGGGCATAAAAGTCTAAATGCACGAAGAGAGAAGAAGTTACTTGAAAAACCGTAGCAGCGGCGAGAAAACAAAGCACGAGCAAGGATGGAATCTATAGGTCTTGAAGGAAACAATGAAGGGGATGAAAAGTTTGAAGAAAGTTGAAAAGTTTGAAGTGAGATGTGAAGTTTGATTGGGAGCAGTAAAAGAGTTGTAGGAGTTAAAAGGTTTGATGTGACGGGGGCACGAGTAATGAGGGTAATAATGGAGAAACTGGGAGGTTAAAATGAATGGTGGAGTAATGGATCTGAAAACTGTCAAAGTCGTGGGAAGTTATGAAACTGCCCTTCACTTAACCGCCATAAGCCAAGGACAAATTAGGGGCAAATGGTATACCCGGTTTAGCACGAGACTAGCAGTTAATGTGTGGAGTACCAGTCAAGGGAATCAAGCTAGCATCCCGGAGGAGTTAAGCTGCAAGATTGCCTATAACGTACAATAAAGAGCTGTCGCGCAAATCAAGGAGGAAATCATGCCGGCAGTTAACTCTAGATTTTGTATAGGGCTTTATGAGTATAAATAGAAGATCAATGTAACGGAGGAAGGACATTCTGAATCCTTCTCCTCTCCCATATTCTTACTTAGATAATCAATAAGAAAAGCTTGTACTCGGTGGACGAAAAGGCCAATTGAAGGCGTGATTCATAGTGGATTGGTGGCCTCATTGCTACCCGCGGTTTTCTCCCATCTTTGGGTTTCCGCGTCACCAATTTCGTGTGTCTTTATCTTTGTTGCACTTRGTTAGCTTACATTTGTCGCAATAAATTGATTGCTCTTTAATTTGTTTAACTTGTCTAGCTGCAGGTTCCGATCTATTCTAGCTTGCTAACTGCTTAGCGAAATCTAGCCTAAACAGAAGCCACATTAAAAGAGTTCCATGACGGTGAGTGCAGTACGCACTCAGCTGGCAGAACATTAGCTAAAAGAATCCTGACTTACGGTTACTTTTGGCCAACCATAAAAAATGATGCTAACAAGTATGCAGGAAGCTGTGATAGCTGCCAGAGACATTCAGGTGTATCCCACCAAGCACCTGAGCAACTACACCCATCCCTCAATCCTTGGCCCTTCATGAAGTGGAGAATGCACATCGTAAGTAAATTGCCACCCGCTTCAGGACAAAAGGTATACATGCTTGCCCTAACTGATTATTTCTCCAAGTGGATCGAAGCATAAGCTTTCCAACAGGTCAGAGATAAAGAAGTAATATCCTTCATATGGACTAACATAATATGCAGGTATGAGGTACCTAGTGAGATCATATGTGATAACGGCTCACAATTTATTAGCAATAAGACTAAAGACTTCTGTCAAAAATGGAACATAACATTGACACTATCCACCCCTAGGTACCCACAAGCTAATGGACAAGTTGAGTCTGGTAATAAAAGTAATAATAAATGGAATAAAAAGGCGATTAAAAACAACTAAAGGCAACTGGGCTGAAGAGTTACCTAACAATTTTTGGGCTAACAGGACCACCCCTAGAGGTGCTATTAGACAAACCCCTTTCTCACTTGTGTATGGTTGTAAATCTGTCCTACCTACAGAAGTAGTTGTACCTACAGCAAGATATGGGCTCCTGACCCCAGAAGCTAACCAGGGAGAATTGTAGATGGACATAGATACCATCGAAGAACTCTGGGACGCAGCTAGCATCAAGATGGCAGCTTGTCAGCAGAGAGTAGCCAAAAGCTTCAGCAAAAAGGTCAAAGCTAGGACATTCGCAGTTGGAGACTGGGTACTTAGGAAAGCATTCCAAAACACCCAAGAGTGGAACGTTGGAAAGTTGGGAGCCACATGCGAAGACCCATACCAAATAAGTGAAGTATTTGGGAATGGAGCATACAAGTTGACCACACCAGATGGAAATGAAGTACAAAGAAGCTGGAACGCTTGTCACCTAAAAAGATATTGTTTTTAAGGTAATATACAATGGTAGCTAACCTAAAAAAAAAAGAACTTTGCTTGAAAAATGTAAAAAAGCCATGTAGACACATGACGGATGAAATTGTACCCACGAATGTGGCTAGCCGAAAAGTTTTGCGTACATAAATAAAAAAGTTGTGAAGTGGCCAAATTGAATAGCAAAGTGAAAGAAAAGTGAAAAAATTTAGCAGCTTACGTAGTTATAAATACCATATATTATATAAAATTCTAGCTAAACATGCTAAAACGCAAGTTCATAAAATTAAATGATCCACCAATGAGTGGCAAATATCCAAAACATAGAAGCTTACTATGTAGCGATAACCACAAATATCCAGTTAGCTAATTCATATAACGCTGCACATGTCGCAGCCATAGCCCAAAAAAATAAATTAGATGATTAATACAAGAAGAGTTTCTCCAGAAGGTTGGCTACTCAGCAATAGGAGCCTCCACTCTGCCTCCAGTAGGACCTCCTTTAGCTACCTCATCACCTACATTCACTTGACCCAGAGAGTTGCCCACACTGGTAGCATCGTCAAGCATTCGAACAAGATGAGGAATGGGATGAAGAGTACCCGCGACAGCCTGAGAAGCATCCTCAGCAACATGGGGAAGTTCAACGCCATCCTTTGGTTGAGTGATAGAATCAAGCAGCTTCTTCCCGAACTCCTCGTCCTCCAAGTCCTTCATGTCACCCAAAGACCCAACATAAGCATCAATGTTGGCAGTCAGCTTAGCATCCACAGGCCTGTTGAACTTGATCTTCCATGAAAACTTGGCCAGCTCCGTGATCGCCATATCTGCCTTGTCTTGACGAGCCACAGCAATAGTTTCTTTTAATCCAGCAATGGTATTGGCGGCCTCGGCAGTTGCAAGTTCCAACTCCTCCTTCTTTCCCCTCTCAATGTCTACAGCTTTTTCCAACTGCTTCTTCTCAGATACCCAGGTAGCCTTCTCTTTAATCAGGTGAGCCACCTGACTTGTAAGGTCTTCAGCACACTTCTGCAGGGTAGCTGAACTACGAACATGCGACCTAAAAGCCAAAACGTTTTGCAAACCCTACAGGATTAGGTGGGCCCCATTGTTTAGAACAGTCTCAGTATCTTGCCCCTTCAGGCGGGTGGAAGTAGCAGGGAAGAGTATCTGATCTACCTCCGGCCAAATTCCGCCAACTATCCCCTCATGTTCCAAGTAGTCCTTGGGAAAAGACAYGTTGACACCACCCGGGAAAGCAACGTTCGTTACCCCAACAGCCCTCTTCCTCACGTCAACAGCGATAGGAGGTACATTAGGAACGACCTCTGACCTAGACTTGATAGCTTGGACCTTGGCAGTTGGCTGAGCACCCACTACTACAAAATTGGGCTAAATCACCATATATAAAATAACCGGAGTGTTTGTTGCATATAAGAGATCGGGCGTGTGATAACCGATCTCTTATCTAGATAGCATTTTTTGAGAAAAAAAAAGAAAATGTTAAAGTGGGCCTATATTGAGTAGGAAAGATCCAGAAACACCATACGTTATTTCTCTGTATTGTTTTATAGTACTTTAAATTAAATCTCATTCTTTCATTTCTCTCTCCTCTCTTTTATACTTCTTTATTTTAAAAGTTTCATTCTCCATCTTACCTTTACTGATTGATGTAGTCTTCCCTTATCTTCTCAATTTCCTATCTTCTTTTCTTATTTTCTTTCTTTATCTTCTCCGTTCTCCACCCAAAAATATCACCAAAAAAACCCAAAAAAATTCTCCATCTTCTAGGTTGCTAGTTGTGTTCGGATATTGTGTTTTTTAAAGTTTGATTTTGTGCTTTTCGAAAGCTTATATGGAATACCTGATTTCAATGGTGAGTTCAAAATTTCAGACTTTTGCACTTCAATTTCTATGTTTCTAGGTTTGATTCTCAATTATAATTTATTCGATTTTTTTGGTCGATTTTTTGTTTCATTATTTGCTCAATTTTTTGGTTGAATATTCGTTTAATCTTCTGGTCAAGTATTTGTTGAATTTTGTTTTCGATTTTTCTGCTCAATTTTGTAACGATTTCAACTCAATTTGCTGACGATTTTAACTTAATTTGTTCGAATTTTGGTTCTATTTTTAAGAGATTTTCATATTTTATTTCGAGATTTTCATATTTTTGGTCAAGATCTGAAGCAGTTGGATTTGCAAGAGAGTGAGGCTCTCGATCGGAGGGYGTGGAGGAGGAAAATTTATGTGGATGACCTCCCGGAATAATCACATTTGGTTCATGTTAGCCGACCCCACATATGGGATTAAGGCTATGATTGATTGATTGATTGATTGATTTCGAGTCAGAGTCAAAATTTGTTCGAATTTTTTTTCTTTCGATTTCCTGGTTGAGTTTTTTCGATTTTTAAATCTGCGATTTCCGGGTTCTTATTTGCGCTTTCTGGATTTTTATGTAAGTTCGGATCTATGTACAACAAATTATACTCAAGCTACAAAAATGACAAATTGGAGTGAGTGAGTAATGATAATAATGTAGTCCATTAATTATTAGTCATTTGCTTTGTCATTTACTCCGTAATTGATACAACTTTCAATTTCTTGCGTGTGATTGATACAATATTCATTCATCTCTTTAAATATTATGAAAACTTCAAATATTATGGACCACCATTATCTTCATTGCACGTGAGTTGAAATGCTGAATATAATTCAACTGGATTACTAAACATCGCCCRRATTTTACTTACTTTCGCCCCTATTTCATTCTTGTTCTTCCCATTTTACTCTTGCGTATACTAAATCCATTTTMCTCGTTCTCCTCCGTCCATTAGCCTAAGACGACCACGCAATCACCGGACTATTGGGACGAATGTCGGAAGTGGACCCCGAACCCACTTCGCCGCCACCTGACCTCGCCGGAGAGGTAAATTTTTTMTTTTTATGGAAGTTGAAACCTACGTCTAACATTTAGACGTACGTCCCATGGGACGTACGTCTAGAAATTCCTCACGWCCCATGGGACGTGAGGAATTCCCAGACGTACGTCCCATGGGACACACGTCAATTCCCAGACGTACGTCCCATAGGACACACGTCTACATTAGACGTGTGTCCCATGGGACGTACGTCTAAATGTTAGACGTAGGTTTCAAATTTTATTTTTTTTTTTTTTGCAAATAAAAAAAAAATTAATTTAATTAAAAAAAATTTGTGAAACCTACGTCTGAGATCCAGACGCAAGTCTCATGGGACTCACGTCTGATCCAAACGAAGGTCCCATGGGACTCACGTCTGATTCAGACGTGAGTCCCATGGGACCTTCGTCTGGATCAGACGTGAGTCCCATGGGACTTGCGTCTGGATCTCAGACGTAGGTTCTCGAAAAATAAACGCACATACCCGAAAGCTAGAAGCAGAGCCAACCACCGACGCGTCGTCCACCACTGATGGACCACCTTCGCTTGCCTCCGCCGCCTCAGCCGCCGCCACTAGGGTGAATGGTGAGTATAAGTGAGGGTGGTATAAGTGAGGGTATTTTGGTCAATTTACTAAAAATTTTGGGGCGAAAATCAGTAATTTGGGGCGACGATTAACAATGCCTATAATTCAATTAGGATAAGTGATTTTGTGTGATRTTTGCTTGAATTGTTATCTTATTTTATCGATGTTTTGATTTTGGCTCTCAACTTCAAACACAACTAAAGTTTTTTGAATTGGAGAGTATGAAATATTAACTCCAATTGTTCTTGGTTGTAATTTTTGTTGCAGGATAATGAAGTTATAACCTCTCTACAAGGAGGACTTGCATTTTCTGAAATTACATCTCTAGAATTCCAATTATTTATTACTGTTTTTTATAACTAAATTTAGAGTTTATTAATGTATGTTAACTTGTATCTCTATATCACTAAGTTTGAATTGTTGAATTTTTTTACTCCCATAATTTGTAATTATTTAGTATTTTTTGTTTTAAATTATAACAATTTGAATTTTAAATTTTGAAATTTGGTCATGGCGCATAACAAAAAATTCTAGCTTATTGTATGTCACACCTCACAATACTTTTTTTTAAAATTTTAAAATTACTATAAGAGACCGGTTGTAAGTCAAAATCGATCTCTTATGTAGCTTAAAGAGATCGCATTTGTCCATAAAATCGGACTCTTTGATCTATATAAGAGATCTGTTTTAATATATAACCGGTCTCTTTGATTGATTTAAGAGACCGCAAAATATAATCGGTCTCTTTACCTAAGAGCCCTGTCACCTTGAGACCGGTTGTTTTGTGGTTTCTTTGACCTTTTTCAACCGGTCTCTTAAGCTTTTTTTTTGTAGTAGTGACCACTAGCACTAGAAGACTTCCTCTTGTTAGAAGAAAGAGCCCTCATCTCATCATTTGACATAGACAAGCCTAAAATAAAGCACACCATGTGATGATGCGGAGAAATCCTAAGGAAAAGACATATCCACTATGACGTCAAGCTTACCTGAAGTCGTCTCAYCTGGAGTAAGTAAATCAACAAACTTGCAAAGCTCTAGTTTATTGCCAAAAAACGCTTCCACCTTAGCAGAATAATCGTGGGAAGGACCACAATCAGTAATCACAGCTGCAGTAAAAATGGGAGAAGAAAAAACACAGTTCTAAACCATAGAAACATAACCCAACGAAAAAATGCACACAAATCACAAAACAAACAAAACAAAAGAAACCTATACCTCCACTATTCCAACCGTCCACTAACCAAACAAGGTTCGAACCTAAGACTCTTTCACTACAAAAAAGAACCTAGCTTTCCAACCCTTGTCAGAAGCCTCAGTTCCCCCAACTAAGTCAACCCTATCCGTCTTAAGCTTCGGAGTGAACCTCGCATTGGCAATTTTCTTAAGCAGATAAGTGTGGCAGAGGTCAAGATAAGTAAAAYGGGATTCCCATGACTCGGTTAAGTGATCGATTACCCTACAGACCCTCAAAAACTTAGGTTGAAATTGTCCAAGACTCAATCGAAATTGACCAAGAACAAAGAGAATTACAGGAGTAAAAAGGTAAGAGTAACCCAAGAGGAAAGGATAATCATAAAGATAGACATGGCCAGGGGGCACTTCTTTAGCCTGTCAGAAGGAGAAGGAGCAATGAGAACCGCCTCATCAGAAAAACCACCCCGCAGCCTGATTTTGACGAGGTCGGCCTCAGTGTTTGTACTTTCTACGTCTTCGTTTGGTCTTCCCATCTCCTGATCAGATGAAGCCCTAAGATGAACAAACTTGACACTTCCTAGCAGATTGTTTAAAACGGGGCATGGAAAGAAAATGACAACGAAATGAAAAGGTTGAGAGACGGAAAATACCTAGGAAGATTGAAGCACCTAAAAGAAGTAGTCATAGAGATATGGAAAGTTGAAAAATAATCAATAGAAATGAGAAGTTGGAGGAGCAGAGGTGAGAAGTTGAAGAGAGAGAAAAAGGAACAATGTCCGAGAAATAGTGAACTTGAAGTAAATAAGGGGAAGTGTAGGAAGTTAATCAATCAACGGTTGTAAGAACGTGGATTAAATGAGCGGGATTTGAATTGGTAGAAGTGGACAGAAACAAAAGACCAAATTGCCCTTCACTCAGTCAGACTTAATGAAGACCAATTTTTGGGCAAATGTTGTACCCGGTTCTAGGTGGATCCGATTCAAGCTACTAAACGAAGAATATGTCAGCAACTACCTGCGAAAAACAAGGAGCCAGCTAAGTCAGGATCAGCCAAATGGCTAAAAAGGCAGTTGAGAGGATTGCGGCATAAGATCAGCAGCTAAAAGATAGCTTGGGCAYAAGCAGATCAACAACATGCAAGGCAACATCACAAAAATCCCTAGTAGAAATAGAACCATAGTAGGAAGCACAATCAAAGGCATTAGCAACAAAGACAAGCAAGCAACAGCAACCGCAGGTGCAAGTAAAACTAGCGCAGATATTCTTCTCTACAAACTCAGCCAAAGTGGGGGCTTCTATAAATACCTACATTTGTCCCTAGACCAAGACGGACAATGATAAGACACTCCTCGCAACACATAAGTCAAATTGAGAGAGCTAGGACCTTGACAAGCCCTAAAAAAGGCAAGTTCCCTTACTTTAAGCACTTTTTCAAGCACTTAGCACCTCAAAAAAATAAGTTTTAATTTTAAAATAATTTTCACTTCTTAAGCAAAACGCAAAACGGAGCGAAAACGGAAGCTTCCTTCCTTAGCTTGTTTCTTCAACTTAGAGTCACTCCAAAATGTTGCGCGGTCGCTCTCCTTCCTTCCTTAGCTTGTTTCTTCAATTTAGAGCTCCCAATTGCTTCCTAGCTTTGATCCTTTGTCTCCAATGTCCCACTTGCCTCCAATGCATCTCCAAATGAGTCTAACACTTACAAATCACTCAACCAAATGTCAAATTAGGTGCCAACACATTGAAAACACATCAAAATTACATCTTTTCATCACTAATGACTCAAACACTTAAATGTGACGTAATTGAGCATAAATGGGGACTAAAATGCATACTTAAGCTCAAAATAAGGTCCAATTAAGGGTGAAATGAGCATAATGAGTGGCCTTAAAAGCCACTTATCACCAAACCGCCTCCGTTTCAACCACCATGTTGAACCGAACCGCCTTTGTTTTCCTTATAAAAAGAAATATATTATCCAAATTAATAACTGTATTCTAATGTATGTGTCTTTGTTTTTATTGATTACGACAGTAAGTATTACTATATATTGTTGGATTGCGGTACAGGCAATATACCTCCACCTTATCAAACCATGTCAACATCATATTATTGTAAAAATGGTGCTTAGTGACTTTTTAAGCCATTCTTCCTTCTCATTTCACCCTTAATATGGCTAGTCCTATGCTTGTTGTAAGACCTTTTGAGCTTAAATTGCTAAAACTTGGTCTTTGTCTTTGATTTGAACAATTTGTGAGATTTTCTCTTGATTTTGGGGTTTTCTTGCGTTGTTATTGATTGATGATGTATCAAGCCCTTATTTCATCCCTTTCTCTACTTGATTGCAGGTGTGGAATCTATTTTGTTGTGCTTGGAGTCCAAGTAGGAAGGATGGGAAGCATAAGAAGGACCAAAGATCAAAGTGAGGAAGCTAGGTGTAGGACGTGGGCCGCGCCCTCGCGTATAGCGGGCGCGCGGCTTGGTACTGCATCGAGGTGCTTTGCCGTGCTACCACGGAACCCGCACGTGAGTGCGTTGGGGAGTGTTGTCGAGTAAGGGGAGTCGCCACCGTGCCTATAAAGGTTATTCACGGACGGCCGAAACGTTGGTGCCAAATTAATGGCCCCACGTTCTGATCCAGTAACCAATTCGTGGGTTCGGGGACATGATACGAATCAGATCTGTAACCCAATTCGCCCGCATGTTGCGGCCTCTACTCGGTCTCATTGCAATTCCATTCATCAGGTTATTGAATGCACATAAACTTACATTTTAGCACTTAGAAGCGTACTAACCCTAAAGATTACTACGAAAGAGTGTTTCTATTATGCACAAAGACTACTAACTAGAAATTGTGACCACTTTGCATTAATCAAGTTAAAACGGTGCCTAAAAACCGGTTGTCCATAGTTATTCTGATTTTAAAGTGATTCATATAAATTTCCGGTCTTATTTAGCAAAATATATACAAACGATAAAACAATGACAATGCGAAGTATATGAACTTCAAAATATATATACAAACCAATCTACCCTAAATCTGAACAAAACAAAGTAGTTCGTAATAAAAACGAGCGAAACGAAATCTTCCGCCTTGAATCCTATATAAAGACAAACAAAACAAATGTTAGTTATAATAAAAACGAGCGAAATGAATCTTCCGCCTTGAATCGCTATACAAGGATAAGAAATCGTTAGTATTGACAAGTGATAATAATATGACAATGAAATACAAAAGGAACGAAAAACAATGAAAAACTTAAACGTTAATGACAATCCTACATATTTACATGGAACAATCAAATAGTGAGTTTCTACATGTTGGTTAATTAGATCGAAACTCGTAATAATTATTAATTAGATTGAGAAAAAAGTATGTTTAGTGGCGAGTAATCTCAGAAATAACCTTGTTATTGCTTGTTGAATCGAAACAGAATCGATGCTTAGAACTCAAGAACGAATGTATTTAGAGTGTTTGAGAGAGAGAGAGAATACGCAAGTTAGGGACGAGAGAGAGAGAATAGACGTGTGTTGAAAAATCGTGTGTGTTTTCCGAATGAGCAAGGCACGTATTTATAGGCGCGAGGGGAAAAAGGAGGAGAAAAACCCTGCGTATATACGCAGGGGACTTGCGTATATACGCAGGTCTGCGTATATATTCTCCGCGTATTTTTTTTTATTTCCTCCGATTTATTTTCCATAATACGTGACTCTTTGATTCGACGCACCTAGACACCCTTGCTCTCAAGCAAGGATTTCTAGAGTGTTCTAGAAGGTTCCACGTATCTTCGGAGTATTTTTTGTGTATTTTGTATTTTTTTTGTATTTTCTGCGTATAAACTTATAAAAATCATAGAAATATAGAAAAATCAGAAAAATAATCTAAAAATACTGGTGAGCTCAGAAAAATGTGAAGAATGCAATGAAAAACTGGAAATTATGGAGATCACCAATATAAATTATTTTAAAAAATCCTAAAAATAGAAAAGAAAACCTAAAAATAGAAAATAATTAAAATAAATAAAAGAAAATGTTTTTGCCCCTTTTATTTGTCCTTTSCTCAATYGTTCCGAGTATYACATCACGTATTTCCAACWTTTGTGAGTTCAAAGCATCTTTTCTAAGTCGAAACAATCGCGAGACGCGGTATGTTTCATCACTGATTACTCTTTTGGGGAGACATTTTTAGGTGTCTACACTAGGAGTATGGAAATGTGCTATGGAAAGAAGTCTGTCGTTTGAAGCGGGCACTCCAAATACTTTGCTTTGGTTACAATTGTTGAGAGTCATAGGTGGACGCTCCAAGGAATGAATCATACGCTCCCCTGTTTGGACCGGACGCTTTGAAGTGCGGCACTCACAAGTGAGAAGGACCCTATTTTCAACGCCGAGAGTTTGAGGCGTCCGCTCCAATCTTATGAGCATACGCTCCAGCCAATGCAATGGACGCTTCATATCTTGAAGCGGACGCTTGGGTATAACTACGGACCAGACTGTTGTAGGCCCGAAGCGGACGCTTCGACATCTGAAGTGGACGCTTCATTAGTCGGTTGTACTTGCGCTTTGATGTGAGATTTCCCATTTTTGGGTGATTATTTGTAACAAATATAATAGTACATTTCTTGTTCTCCAAGTACATTTTACCTTATTCATTCAGTTTAATTTTGGAGATTAGGTTCGATTACTTTTCCGTCTTCTTCTTTTAGATAGTTAGAGAGAGAAACACCATTAGAGAGTAAAGAGAGAAAGCTTGTAATCCTTCAATACTTGGTTCATTCCAATGAAAAATTCTGCATTTCTTTGGTAATCATCTTCTTTATCTTATTTCCTTTCTAGTTATTGCATTTATATTGCTAGATTCTTGTTAGATTGTTGATTTAAATTGCTTGCAAATATGGGTTTCATGATAGTGGTAGATTTCTTGTTTTACTTTGTTATTTCTAGGCTAGATATTTAGCTAGGGGAAAGGAGACTTGGCATGGTTTGTTAGCTTGATTGAAATAGGAGTTTGAACTTGTGTTAATTGCTAACTTGTTGAACCTTCAAGGTGCTTGATGGGTGATGTGAGGATTGGCCACCTTGCTATTGCTTTTTATGCTATGTTACTAGTGCATGAAAGTGACTATTAGGATAGTGAAGACTTGTTGTGTTTTTTATCTCGACAACCGCGGCAGGATTAGGTAGGCAGTGTCGGTGGTGTGCGATAGTGACTTTTGAAGTTGGACCATAGGCCCTAGTCTAGTGTTRGACCACTTTTAGACCCCTGTTTTGTGATGGTTAGTTGTCTTAGCCAAGCTCCCTGACCCTAGTGCATCTTTACCTTGGTTTTCGATTTCGATCCGTAGCTTGTTTGTTTGTTCTTGCTAGTTGTAGTTATAGTTGTAGTTCGTAGCGTTTCGATAATGTAAAAATTTACCAAAAACTTTGTTCACCGGCGTTTGTAAGATAACACTTGGCTTTGCTTCTCCGTGGATATCGACCCCTACTCCACTATACTACCCTTGGGTAGAGTTAGCTAGAGAAGGGTTTATTCTTATTACGCCTTTGAGAATTAACGACACTCAAAGGGGTGATCAAATGGATGGATGAATTTACACTATTTTCAAGTTTTGGGAGCAACACTTATTGCTTGCACCAAGAGGCAGAGGAGACAAAATAAGGTGCAAGTATTCACCATCTAATTCATCTTCGTCAATTCCCAGAGATATCAGTAAGTGTAAAGTGTGTACAAAGCAATAAACTTAAGGACACAGTGTAGAAAGTTGAATTTGGAGGGGTACCACTTAGAAAATCCTTAAAAATGCTATTATCTTATAAGCTCGGGGTAAATTTCCTTCACTCTCTATGAATTATGCGTATAGCATCAGACTGACTATAGCATCTGTTTCTAACCACCCCTTCTTAGGCCAAAAGGAACTCATAAATTACTCATTACAGAGATATATTAATTATTGTTACACGTAATTGGCCACTATTAATCTTATGCATGATTAAACCTGATTAATTTCTTTAATTGAATCAAGTCTTAGTATTGATCTATACTCCTAAATTTGCAATAGTAATACAATCAGGCCCTGATTAATAGTAAATTCAAAGTCAAGAGTAATAATTGATTAATAATAGTTATACAAACCAGGAGTATTGAGCCTAAGAAAAACACTTTATAAGCTGCTTCTTCAAAGTACAATTATAATTCAGGAGTAATAAATGATTATTTATCTTAGTCTTTTTTAGATGATTGTAAGAGTGTATTTATAGATCATTATAGAGTGTTAATAGATTATACTATAATGATCTTTAGTTGGCTATAATGACAAAATCTGTTAAGAGTTTTGAGAGAGATATGTTCGAAGATATCCAATAGGTTGGACTTAAGTTATAATGCTTTAAATGGTGAAATACCTGAGCCTATATCAAGTTTGACACAACTACAATCACTTGATCTTTCTCACAACATGCTTTCAAGAAAAATTTTCGTCCTTGAGTAAGATCATTTTAACAAAAGGAAGCTTTGATAAAACACAATCGGAATCAATTGTTAATCCATAACTGTAGACACCTAAAAATGTCTCCCCAAATTGAATAGCCGATGAGGAAAAGTACAATATACCGAAAAAGATTTGATTTCGGAAATTGCGACAAAACCCATAAACCGCATCCAACAAACCACATCCATTTGCTCAAGTTGAATTAAAGTTGAGTTTGAAATCATATGTCGAGAGCACAATAAAAGGCAGAAAGTATTTATTTTTATTTCTTTTAATTATTTTCTATTTTTTAGCCTTTTTTCTTTATTTTTAGGATTTTTTAGAATATCTTCCGTAGGTTATTTTTCTAATTTCCACTTTTCATCTTGTTCCTCTCATTTTTTTTATTTCACCAGTATTTTTTATTTAAAAAATCTGATTTTTCCATGATTTTCTATGATTTTTACAAGTTTGCGAAATGATTTTTCAAAAATAAATAAATTCAGAAATTCGTAGATAAATTCAGAAAATTCGGGAATCATCCGGAATATTCTAGAAAATTAATCATGTTTATCCATAAGTGGATAAAGGTTAATTGGATAGTAGATTAGATGCAAAAACAAGGATATRAATTCCCGAACGAAAAGATATATATAGAACAAATAATAGCACGGATCACTGACGTGGCCATCTAGTCAGCAGCCACGTCAACCCATCCGTATATACGGATGTCACTACCGTATATACTAATGGCTCTACCATATATATGGTCCCCTGGACCGTATATATGGAAGTCACCACCGTATATATAGTTCTTTGGACCGTATATACGGTGGTATCCATATTCCAATATCTTTTCCTTTTTCCACCTATCTTTTCCCATATGCCTATAAATACATGCTATCGGTGCTCAACGAAAATAAGCTTTAATCAACGAATTCTCTTGTGCTTAAGYCAATTCGAAACTCTCAAAATTCTCTCTCACATAAATCACTCATCAAAACCTAAGGTTCTCAAATCCGTCGCTACTTTTGGAGTCGTCTCTTTGCGAATCAAGGTACWAATTCTGAGGCTATTCATTTCAATTCTCTCTTTACTTTTTATTATTGTTTTTTATTAATATTATAATTTCGTTTTCGAATTTCAATCATATGAATTATAATTTCGTTTTTGAATTTCAATCATATGAATTATAATTTCGCCTTTTGAATTTCAATAATGTAAATTCATTAACTTTCAATCGTTTTCGCTTTAATGCAATTGCTTTAATCATAATTGTCAACGCTAACAATCTCTTTTGTTGTGATAAGCGATTCAAGTTGAAGCAAAGTTTTTGATAAACTAACCTTTTTTTTCTCTTGTGATTGATAGAGGTAAGTTTGATTTGGATATTTGAGTTTTCTATTATTGCGTACTGACCATCATCCTATATGTATGTTGATATTGTTTATGCATGAAATTCACTTTTTTATTGCTTAAACAAGACCTGAAATTGTTGAATCACATTAAATTCAGATTAATCATGGACAAATTGAATTTAAGCACCTTATGAATTTGATTAATTTGAAGTGATCACAATAATTAGGCTAGGTAGTGGTTTTTACATAATAAAAACTCACCTTTTAATATATTTCTAAGGTTAGAGCGCTTCCTAAGGATAAAATTGCTAAGTTGTTGTGTATTCAATGAATTTGATCGAATGGAATTACAATGAGACCGAGTAGAGGTCGCTACATGCGGGCGGATTGGGTCAAAAATTCTTTCTGTACCATGTCCTCGAACCCACGACTTGGTTAATGGATCAAACAGTGGGGCCATTAAAATTGGCACCAATGTTTCGAGCGTCCATGATTAACCTGTATAGGCATGGTGGCGATTCCCCACTCGACAACACTACCCGAACGCACTCACATGCGAAATCCGTGGCTCAAGCCTACGAACGAAATCGACGTAGGACAAGGCCCAATAAGGGMACATGCCTACAATAACAAACTGATAACAACAATTACAACAAAATCCTAATTTCATTCCATGAATGAATTAAACCCAAATAAACAAACATCACAAATTTCATTCTCCAATTACATAAACGGGAAACACCCAACAATAAAAGCAAGATTATAACAGCAAAACATACCATAATGAATTGACATGTTCAAGCAAAGATAAAGAAGAAGAGAATGAAATTTTAATTAATATTTATGTAAACTCAGTGAAAAAGATAAGACACTTTACCAACTTTAGGTAATTAGCAAGTATTGAGTTTAGAAACTAATAATCGTAAGAATTGACATACCATTGAGTTTATGTATTTAGCAAGTATTACCATGTTTTGGTAGATGCAATCAGAATACATTAAGAGCAATATATCGATCTTTAATATGTTATCGCATATGAATTCGTCCTCAATCAATCGAATATGGATTAAAACATATGAATAAACCATTAACCTTATTCTTTTTAGAAAATAGAATCTGTGTAACTTTAGCACATACATAATAGAAAACGATGAGCCACAAAGTTTGTTCATTAACAATTAAACATTTCTGGTTGTCATTAAGTATCTAAAATCAAATTGCAACACATCACAAAATAAATTTTGTCTAATTCAAACTAAACCAACAATTAGCAAAATCACAAAACAAATTAAGAAAACGACCAAAAAAGCACTTACCAAATCACAAGATGACATATTCTTGTGCTCAACCAAGCAATGAGATTGTAGATGCGATTGAAGATTTGAGGAATTTAACCTCACAATTAGGGGAGAAATAATTGTGTCAAACATTAACAACCACATTAATATATGAGATTATGGAGAAACAAAGAAGATAAGCGTTACAACAGAATAAAGACTGCTAATTGAATGAACAATAAATGACGTTTTTTTGTGAGAAAGAGGGGGAAGGCCCCCAAAACAAAAGAAAGAAAAAAAAATAAAACAAAAGAAACTTAAACTAACAAACTAAACATAAGTTAAACTAAGCAGCTACTGCAGCTATTGCACAAGCTAAGGATACCCCTGTTATATCCTCGTTGATGATGTGACTAAGCTCAGCRTGAAAAGTACCAAAGTGAGTAACTTTCTTATCACTCATTGAACCATATGAAGCTAGCCAATCTGCAACCTTGTTCCCCTCTCTATAACAATGGCGAACAATGACATTCCAATCCTCAAGATTGAGAAGCTTTTTACATCGATTAATGAGATGAAGATATCTTGAATAAGAGGTATTATCCTCTTAAAGCATACGCATAACCAATTGAGAGTCCATGGTTAATTGTACATTCCTATGTCRAGTGTTTCTCGCCAAATGAAGCACATGTAACACAGCCAAGATTTTAGCCTTGAAAGAAGAGCAAATTCCACATCGAATCGCCATTGCCACATACACCTCTCCTCTATTTCCACGCATATAAACCCCAGCTTCGACCACACTAGGATTATCTTTGGAAGCAATGAAAGACTTTACGTGGAGGGAACAAAAAGGCAAAATGAGGGAAAAAACAAGGGAGAGGAGCAACATGACGTGGCATTATAAGAGTTGAAGAAATTGGGAAAATTGAGAAAGAGAATGGAGGTTGTGCCACATGGGGTATGGGGTGGGAGTTTTAATATGAAATGGATAGATAATAATAATAATAATAATAATAATAATAATAATAATAATAATAATAATAATAATAATAATAATAATAAAAAAAAAAAAAAAAAAAATTAATAAAATACATAATAATAATATAATTAAAATAATAATAAAATAATAATAATATAATAATAATAATATAATCACGAAATGAATTGGAAATGGTAAAATAGATTTATTTTATACTAGATAAATCTCGAGCAAATGCTTGCTTTTTTAAAAAAAAATACGAAATACTCTAAATCAATCAAAACTTCTTTTTTAACTAGGATTTTTTCAAACCAAACTTCCTTTATGGTAAATATATAGAATTATATAGGTATATTAATTAATAAATGCTTAAACTTTTAATAAAAGTACATTTATTAACATTAATTAAATATTTTCTTACATTTTTATGCAATAAATAATAAGATGAGGAGGGAAAATATGAAAGGGTAGGTATTGCTTTAGTAGGAGTTAATAGATTTTAAATTAGAGGTACAAGTCATAGGGGACACTATATAACTCCTTTTGGCTTATATAATAGAGACGAAACACATTAATTTAGTGTCAATTATTATTATTTTTAAAAAAAATATATATATTTGAGAGGAAGTATTTTTTTTAATCTTCCAAAAAAAATAGTWAAAGAACTTTGTTGAGTAAAACGATTCTTAATGTGGGAATTCTGTTACAAAAAAATGAAACTATCAAATCTGTGTATACGGTTAACTATATGTTCTCCTTGTAACGCAAGCCATTAATTTAACTTCATCAAATATCAATCCATCTTCTTCAATTTTTTTTCCTATTACGTACATTGCCCAAGAAACAATATCTGCCATTAAAGAAWYAAGATGGTGCACGAACGATCAATTCAACATTAGATTAGTTTATTTTAAATAAACATTAATTGATTGGGAGGTGACTGAAATCTAACCACCTAGAATTGAGCCCCGAATCTGGATTAGCCCAAAGGGTGAATACACTACTAAAATGAACATCAATTAAATTGGAATAAAATTAGGCTGTTTAATTAATAGGATAAACATTAGGTTATTTAGAATGAACATCAATTTTAGTTCTAAAATATTTGGATAATAAGCATTAAAACTTCAAGAGTAATCACCGAAAAAAGTCATACCTTTTTTTTTCTTTTGCTATTGGTGTTTTCTTTTCCATTCAAAAATTCGAAAACAAAAATTATACGTTTTTGAGTCAATTTTCATCATTCATGTTCCTAAAGATTATAGACAACTAATTTGAACACAATCAATTATTTAGAGTAAAACTAAACAAAATTTTTTTTACAAAGAGATGCAGTACTCCCTTCGTTCAATGAATATCATGCCGATTGTTTTTTTTAAACTATTCATAAGTGTAGATAATCTTGCAAAATAAATATTAATGTATAAGAACATATATAGTCATGTGGGATCTTGTTTATTTGATTCGTGTTATTAATGCATATATTATTAATATTCAATCGTTCCAATTTTTACAAATATGTAACTAAAGATATATGCGATACAAAACATAAATTGGGAAGCGTATAAATAGTAACTGACATGATTTTCTTGGTACGGAAGGAATAACAGGTTTTGTTGAATTTAAAGCGAATGTTTTTTGTTAAACTTGATGAAAGCTTGTAGATCACTTTTGAGGTGATTATTTTAGAGAATATTGATATAAATATTGTTTATCAAGATATTTTAATGTAGTATCTTGTTTATGGTGTTGTTTTAAATATATCTTGATATACATTTTAATGTAGTATCTCTCTCTCTCTCTAACAAGAAAAGGCTTCATAAAATAAAACAAGTGGCAAAAGAGCTGTCTAACACAATCAGATCAGAGACTTCCGAATGAGCCTCTTTTAACCACACTGTTAAACCAACATAATTCCTACTTAATTGAGCAAGTTTATGGGCAACTTTATTTTCCTTCATGGATAGGAGAGAGAGAGAGAGAGAGAGAGAGAGAGAGAGAAGTAATTACAAGTTAAACCAAATACAATTTAGGGAATTTCCACATTGTACCATTGTACTTTTTCGATTTCCATTTGATACCACCATTTATAATTTAATTCAAATGATACCATTATTTCATTGTGCTAATCCAACTCTTAAAATAAATTAGTGTTAACCTAATTATACCTTAACCAGGGTTAGCTAATTAAAACAAATATAATTTGTCATTCTCCTTGATAAGTCAACATCCCACATTTCACCTTCACCATTCCATCGTTCAACCTAATCCTCCATTAACACTTTGCTCGATTGTGCTCTAGTTGCAGTCATGAATCCCAATTGATCCTTGCAGTCATGAATCGCAATTGATCCTCCTCCCAATTTCTCGACTGTGCTCTAATTCTAGTGCTTACTCTCAACGAGGAGTTCGATTTGTATAAGGGAATTGGTGTATAGTAGTTGCTTGCCCCAAATGTGCTCCAACCAAGTTCATAGAAATTTGAATTTCAATCAATTTCTTGAAGTGATTATGCATTTGGTTCTCGTTTTTTTGTTAGCTTGAAGTGATTGTACGTAATGTGATTATTTCAATCAATTGTTGTGATTATGAAGGGATTGTAATGGAGTATTTTACTGAATCTTGTTTTTTTTCTCTGAATTATGCTATGAAATAACTTTTCCATCAATTTTTTGTTTCATTTTTTTTCAAGTTAACCTCTCAATTTATGGAGCATGAACTACAATATACAAATACAATTATGCTTCAAGTTTATGCAACATGATTTACAATTGTCTTAGCTTGCAGCATGAAATGAACCAAAAAAATTGACATTACTACCATTCAAATCTGCCAGGAAAATTAAAACTAAGAACTAGCTTAATTCCAGTTTATTTCCTGGAAGTTATTAATGCAATGAGTGTTGAAACTTACTGATAATTAGTGAGTGCTGAAAATTACAGATTAATGTCTGCAAATCATACGGAAGTAATGCACTAACTAAGGGGAAGTACATGTTAAATTAGACAATTTGTTCCTTAATTTGTTGTAGCTAAAAAATGACAGTCTATAGCTGAATTTTAACCAGCATAATCACTTCAAAAATTATAGCTTATGGCTGAATTACAGTTTATGGCGGAGTTTATGTACCTAAAACTGCTACAGACACAAAATCCACTTTAAAGCTCACTTTAACCAGCATGACCAACACAATTAGATTGAGCAGAAAAAAATCAGATGTAACCAGCTTAATATTAAGTATAAAAAATATTCAAATTCCAACATAAGACAAAGAAAAAATCAGATTCAATATTACCATAAACAAATCATATGTAACCATTCAATATTCATCCATCACAAAAATTCAATAGTACTCAAGACATATCAGCTTGATACCAAAGCTGTACACAGTTGACAATTTAAGGTACTTATTAAGTTTCTAGAATGGAAAATGTTTACAAAATCCATCAAAACACACTCTACACATATGCAGCAGCTTCAATCCTTAACAGGTGGTTAGCTTCCAGTTTGAGACAACACTTCAGCATCCTGCTTGGTATTCTTCTTGCTTCCCTTTTTTGTTGTTGCTTTCCTCTTGTTCACTATCACAATAGGCTCAGTATGTCCACTTTCTTTCACAGTTGCCCCCCCCCCCACCACAAGTCTTCTTGTTATGTCCGTGGTGACCACACTTAGAACAAGTGATGGTCTTGGACCTCTTTGTCTTTGGAGCCTCTCCTTCTTTTCTCCTTTTATACTCGCATGGTCTCCCAACTCCTCTTTTCAAAGGTGGTGACAGCACTTTGTGGAGACTTTCAAGTGTTGGCCATACTTCCTTGTCAGGTATTGGAGCAATGTTGTGAGAGTATGTCTCTCTATAAGTTGCAACTGAGTACCAACTACTGACATATGAGTAAGGGTCTTCTTTTGATGCAATTAGTGCGCTCATTGCATGTCTACATGGTATAACTGTAAGCTGTCAGGCCCCACATACACACTTTTGATTGTTTAGGCTTAGTGGAAATTGGCTCTTCCCCTCATGTATTTCAAACTCTCCGGGGGTTGACATGTATGCGTTGCAAAATTTGGTGGCTTCTTTAGTGTCTTGTAGTTGCTTAATTATTTTAAGACATACCCCATTATCATCTCATTTTTGTGCCTATTGCTGCCTTGTTGAGATCCTAACCATACACACCCTTCTAATGCCTAGATTTAAATAAACATTAGAATCACATAAATTTCATTGATTAGATAAACCATTATTTGAAGTTAAGTCAAAAGCATACCTTCTAGCAAAGTAAGCACTGGTTTGCATCTATCAACTCCTAATGTTAAGTTGAAGCTTTCAAAAAAATTGGAAGTATTTGTGTCAGTGCATAAGCTGGTGTCAAACTTGTGTTTAGTCCACTCGAACTGATTTCCAAGATCAGCAAACCATTTCATGACTACTTGTTTTCCTTCTTTTCTTAACATTTCCATAGCTTTCTTAAATGTGAAAGCATTTGTTGCATTGCAGGCTATCCAAAATAAAATGTACATTATTAACGGTCTAGGAAATTCTTTCTTAAAGTTCCTTGAGAGGTGCCTATAGCAATACCTTCTTTTTGCTTGAGGCCAAACTTTTTTCAAGGCAGGATCCACACCCTACAAAAAACATAGAAGCATTTTAGATTAGTCATTTGAAGTAACTTTAATTGCTAATACAAATGGATTTGAATGAATTACATACCTTTTGCCTATAAAAAATGATTGTCCAGTTGTCTTTGCCAGAGTCTTTCACCATGTTATATATTTGCCAGAAGAAAAAACATCAATTGTCCTCATTCTCAATGTCAACAATGGCATATGCTAATGGGTATATTTCATTGTTTGCATCTATGGAAATAGCACACAAGAGTATACCACCATAGTTTCCTTTCAAGTGGCCACCATCAACACCAATAAGAGATTTGCACCCAGCCAAGAAACCATTGATTGGCCCAGCAAAGCTAATAAAACATGCACTAAATTGCATTGCTCTCTCTGGGTGTCCAATGTCAACAAAAGAACAGAAATCCTTTGACCTTGGACTTGTTTCATGAACCATCTGAACATAAGAAGGCAGAAATCCATAGCTTTTATCATGTCCCCCAAATAACTCATCCATAACATATGAAATCAGATTGTACAAAGAGGATTTTTTCATGTATGTGCCATATCTTTGAAATATGATTTCATTGAGTTCCTTTGCCTTTATGTCAGGCTTAGATCTGATATCTTCCATTAGTTTTGACCCAGCTCACTTTATAGTACACAAAGGATTGTAAGTTATGATGCCCCTACACTTATGCTCATTTGGCCATATTCTTTTGATGGCCCATGTCCTGCCATCACTTACCTTGAAGCATGAAATTCTCCATTCACAACATTCAGCAGCACATGTAGCGGTGTACCTAGTGTTGTCAGCCCACAACACAACAATTGCAAAACCTTCTTCTATGCAATAATCATGTAGTGTCTCCTTGAAGTGTGATTTTTCAGTGAAAATCATCCATGGCCTCAACACTATTTTTCCAAAATTTTTGTCTTCATATATCTCACCATTCCTGTAAAGTTTAGAAAAGTAGCTTTCATCATTCTCATCATCATCTAGAAAGTCATACCATTGTTGTGGATGCCATTGATTAGCTACAGTTTCCAATGAGAAGTCCTATGCTAGTAAGTCATTTTGTGAAAGCATTTGAAATCCATTAATCAAATCTTCATCACTGTCATTGTCCTCCTGACCATGTTCATTTTCAATTGAATTATGATTTAGATCAGAACTCAAAGCATTACTCACGGCAACACTAACAGCAGTAGGTTGAGTCATTTGTTTTTGCTTTTTGGATACCCATGATCCTTTCGTTACAGTAGTACTTCTAGCCATTTTAAATGCAAATACTTCAGTCGTTGCTTGCTCATTAGCAGATGATGTCTCCTTTGGTTTGGACAGATTTGGCTGCTAATCTAAGGCTACTCCTTGGGTTGTCGGAAGCAAGAATGGGAATGGAATGAGTAGGAGTAGAATGTGAAGTTACTGACATAGGAGTTGGGTTATGTTTAGGGCTGAGATGGTTTGGTTTAAAAGCTGATGTGTTCTGTTCAACAAACACAATACCATTCTATTCAACAAATTCTGGTTCATCAATTACCACAGATGCAAGAGTTTTTTCCTCACCCTTACCACTACATTCATCCTTCTTCTTCCTTGCAATCTCTGCCTTTTCTTTCTTTTACATTTCTTTCAACCATTTTTGAAAGGACTTTGGATCATCATGGGGGGAACATTAGAAGCTATATTAGTCCAAGTTAAATGAGCATCGACATGATAAGGCTCATCATTAAGGTCAACAAATCCATCAAAGGTAAATTATTTCAAATGAGTGTTTACCCTATCATCACCAATATCCTTTCCTAATCCATTCACACCCCCACACATCTCGGTAGCAACACTTTTCCCCTTGTCCTTGCTCACTACAGGTAATTTCTCAGGCCTAGGGTTAACAGAGCAGCAACAACAGTAGGGTTAGCATCATCAACTTCATTGTTTTGTGTCCTCCTTAGTTGCAACACCAATTTGTTAAGCCACTACTACAAAAAACACCTAACACACCACCCCWGATGCATCGCAGGTATAAAATATGCGACGCATAAGGCTATTGCGTCGCTTCTTTTGATAATGTTGGACGCGATAAAGTTGAGAATAATTTTGAGAGAACCTATCGCGTCACCTTTTAGGTAATAGGCGACGCATAAAGTTTCCATGTCGCATATTATATACGAGGTGATGCATTAGATATAACCTATCGCGTCGCCTCTAAAATAATATATGACACGTTAGATATCTAAACCTATCGCGTCGCCTTCTTATGTAATATGTGACTGCGCTAGACATAACCTATCGTGTCAGCCTCTAAAAATAATATATAGACACAATTAAATAATTAGAATAACCTACTTGCTCGCTTCTAATGTAAATATGATGGGTACTATGATAACATATCGCGACGCTCTAATCGTGATATTGATGAGCGGTAGAATGCTTAACCTATCGCGCCCTACTATGTAAATATATGACGCATTAATTATAACCTACCGTGTCACCTCTAAAATAATATTTGACATGTTAGATTATATTAACCTATTGCGTCCCTCTAAGTGAAGTATATGACGCGTAATATAAACTCGTGTACGCCGCAATGTAATAATGATGCGGTTAGGGTTAACTATCGCGTCCATCTAATGTGAATATGGACACGTTAGAATGATTAACCATATCGCGTCGCCTCTAAGTATATAGCGACCTAAGCTATCGTTCGCGCTCTAATGGTATGCGAGATAAAAGCTATCGTGTCCCTTCTAATGTAATATATACGCGTTAAGTGTATACTTATCGCGTCGCCGTCTAATGTAATATGCGACCGTTGTGTATTAACCTGATCGCATCGCCTCTTTGTTAAATATGCGACCGTTTAGGTTATTAACCTATCGCGGTGCCTCTAATGTAATATGCGACGCGTTAGGTGTATTAACCCATCGCGTCGCCTCTAATGTAATATGTGACGCGTTAGATGTATTAACATATCGTGTCGCATATAATGTAATATACGACACATTAGATGTAATTTTTTGATGAGATAGATGTAATTTTTTGATGGGATAGATGTAATTTTTGATTTAATTTTTCTAAGCTAATGTCACTTAAGCAAATCTCATTAACCTATTATTTACCGTAAGTCCCTAATACAGAAATTCCTCTCAATATGTTACTCCGTATTTTTGATTTAATTTTGAAACTCCCTCCTAGACATTAATCATTACCAAATTCAAGACATACTTCCTATCAAAAAAGAAAGCCACGACTTCACCCCTCCCACTTAACCCTAAACAACTCAACTCTTCCCACAGAAACTACAACCTTCGAACATCATTGCTACTCCTCTCTACGCACTGRCGTGACCACTATTGCCCCTCTCATATACATCCTCCTTTTCCGCTTCTCAACTGTCACTGGTAGTTGTCGCTTCGAAGCAATTACTGAGGCGCAAATTCGCTCCTTTCATCTCATCACAGCCATCGCCGCTCCTCTCATCTCCTCACAGCCACTGCTTCCGCCGTCAAATTACTACTGCAACCACCGCACTAATTCGAATTATCTCAGATATTTTGATTTACTTAATACAATTTGTTATTTGGATTGTTTTCAATTTCTGAATTTTAATAATTTCAATACCTGCTTTAGTTTTTAGCCCAATTTCTAAATTTATTCATTAGCTCAATTTTTGAATTTTTACTTGGTTTAATGATAAATCCCCGATGGTGTTTACTTGTTTGGTGGTGGTTCCGATTTTAGTATCAGGTGAAGTTGGATGATGTGAATTAATATCTCTTTCTTTTATGCGTTAATGGGTGGTTCTAGATATTAGCTGATTGTTTTGTTTTTTCTTGTTTGATTGTCCTGTTGAGCTTGTTTGGTTGAATTTCAAGTGTTGTTCGAATTTCTTTGTGATTTTTTTTCTAAAAAACCTCTTGAAATGCTCTTTCAGTGTTCGTTCGTGGATTTATATTTGGGTTTTAATTTTTTGATTTTTTATTTTATTTTCGTGGATTTGTATCTCTATATGTTTGCCATTCAATATTGATGTTTAGTTTAGTGACTTATAAGAATTGAAATTGATACACTTTTTTGTTCTTGACGATTTAAGCTTCACTTATTTGATGTGCTCATATGCTTTTGCCTTTCATTATCTGCTCAAATTAGTGTATAGCTATAGGTGGCCTTCAGGGATTTCTATTTTGATGATCAATTAGTGTTACTGTTATATCCTCTTTTGTGCTATGAAGTATGTGGTTTCTTAAAATTGAGCAATTGGCATTCACTTTTCTGTCATAGATGAAGTTTGGTCTAATTCAGGTTCTTTATATGGCAGTGAATTTCAAGACATATTTGATGTGGATAATTTTATTTCATCCCTGAGAGATGAAGTCAGGATTTTAAAGGAGCTTCCCCCCAGGCTTAAGAATCGATGGCTCCTGTTAGTTGGTATGATATATCTTACTATAACAATTAGGTTAGTCTGATGCTCTGGCTTACTTTTTTTTTGTAAAGATTTTTGTGCTCTGCATCAGACATTTATGCTTTCTTTTTTGGCTGTTGTGGTTGGTCGTGCGCGCTGTTGCTGTCGTTGTTGTTCCTGGTCGTGGTCGTGGTTGCTATTGCCATTCAGCCATAATTTTGCTCGCTTATATGCATTTGTTGTGGCTGCTCCTATTCGTTCCTGATCCTCATCAATTCTGCTCGTGGTTGCAACAATTCAAAACCCCTTGCTTTCAAGGTATATTCTCCCCTATCTATGTTACGTTGTATATTGGGGGTTTTATATATTGATATCTATTTTTTTTTTTTTTTTTTTTTTGCTGCTCCATTAGTAGATTGCTTTGTTGAACTCAAACCATTAACTGAGACTAACCTAATGGTATTGACATGAAAATGATGCTTAAGTTAATACTAGGTAGCTAAAACAGCACACAATTATTTGTGAGAAAAAGTTTCAGCAGACTTGCATAAAAGACTACTCTCGTGATTTCTAATCAAAGACTCCATGGTTAGTGCTATCTCAACAAACACTACCAATAGTTATTTAATCATGCAAATTGAAGGAAACAAAATATTTAATGAATATCCTAACCACTGATAATCAAGTAAACTTCTTTACCTAATATAAGTTGGTCAAATTCTAAACAAGATCAGAATAGAGGAAACATGATATTAACTACAACAAGCTTTAAGGATACATTGATGACTARAGCAAGCTTTAAGGATACACCTGCTCAAACTGCAGTAGTACAATATATACTGACAGCTRTAGTGCCAAATGGAACACAAACGGGACTACCTATAATCAACAAAAAAAAGAACATGATAATACAAACAACCTAAAAACCAGAACATATATCCTAAACAAGATCAGAATAGAGGAAACATGATATTAATTCAAAGTAAAACAGAACATATATACAGATTATACTACACATATATTCACTATAAAACTCATTGACAAAATACAAGAAAAGAGCAAAATCAATGCACTGAACTTACAATTAACAAATGACTACAAGACAAAAGAAACCGTATGGTCAATAATACCCAAACTATATACTATTATAGGAAAACAACATACTTATGAGACTGTGTTTGCATACTTTTTGAGTCCTTACGTGAATGACTTGTAGTATGACTCTAAATTCCATTAAAGTACTTAATTCTCCTCATAGGAGAAAATCAGTAAATTACCTTTTTTGGGTTATTTACAATTTATCCTTATAAAAAAGACTATTAGTTGTGGGCTAATTAGAGACTGGAACACTATTTTGCTACATTCTCATCTTTCTTCTTCATGTACATACATGTTTTATAGGTTTATGTGCATGAGTAGGAGCATGTACGAGTGCCACCAAGTCCAAATGTACGTTAATTGTTGATCAGCTCAAATTCCTCAATGCAATCGCATAGAACGAACCCATATTTGAGATTCATCACCATGCTACATAACCTGAGGTGGAGATTAGGAGTGAAAAATGGCATAGATTTTTATTAATCATTTTGTATAGTACTTGTTATTTAGGAGTTTAATTAAGTATTACACAACTTTGTATTGGTGTTTGGATTCTTTTATTAATAAAATGATTATATTGTTTGATATTTTAATTTTGAAAATATTAATTATTTACTTATTTATTTATTTATTTATCTATRTATTTATTTATTTATTTATTTATTTGCTATAATATATTAATTTGCTTTATATAATAGGCGACGCATATGGTACCTATCGCGTCGCTTGTTACATTAGAGGCGACGCATATGGTACCTATCGCGTTGCTGATTACATTAGAGGCGACGCATATGGTACCTATCACGTCACCGGTTACATTAGAGGCGACACATATGGTACCTATTGCATCGCCGGTTACACCAGAGGCGACGCATATGGTACCTATCGCGTCGCCTGTTACATCAGGGAGACGCATATGGTATTTATCGCGTCGCCTCTTAGGTAATAGGCGATGCATATCATATCTATCGCGTCGCCTCTTATATAATAGGCGACGCATATGCTACCTATCACGTCGCCTCTTATATAATAGGTGACGCATATGTTACCTATCGCGTCGCCTCTTACATTATAGGCGACGCATATGCTACCTATTGCGTCGCCTCTTACATTATAGGCGACGCATATGCTACCTATTGCGTCGCCTCCTACATGAGAGGCGATGCATATGCTACCTATCGCGTCGCCTCTTACATTTGAGGTGGACGCAGTGTTATCTATCGCGTCGCGCTCTTACATTTGAGCGACGCATATGCTACCTATCGCGTCGCCTCTTACATTAGAGGCGACGCATATGCTACTATTGCGTTGCCTCCTACATGAAAGGTGACGCATATGCTAACTATCGCGTCGCCTCCTACATGAGAGGCAAGCGCATATGCTACCTATCGCGTCACCTCATACATTAGAGGCGACGCATATGCTACCTATCACAATGCATAGAAAATGGCCTATCGCGTCGCTTTTTATATAGGAGGTGACGCATAAACATACCTAATGCATCGCCTCTACAGGCGATGCATTAGGTATGACACATATCGTGTCGGGGGCTATCGCGACGGGTCAAAGGTGACGCGATAGGCCATTTTCAAGCGACGCGAAAGGGGTTTTTTTAGTAGTGAGCTTACTTGGTTTCTTACAAGACTTAACCGAAATGTGTATAGTAGAACCTGACAATCTCTTAATCATAGTCATAGCATCTTTGTCACTGTTCATATTCTAATTCCTCGTGTTCCATTCATAACTAAAGTTTGGGTTAATAGGAATGGTATACCCCAAGAGCCTAGCTCTATCCTCATAAGCAATAACAATGTCAAGTAGATGAAACCTATCTATATCTATCTTCATATCAACATACGACCCTTGATATGAAAATTTCAGAATTCTCATCATCCATACTGCATTATGCCACAAAAACACAAAAAACCAAAAAGAACCAAAGCAAGAAGTCAACAACACAATTACTTGAAGAAACGTGAAAAGTGAAAGCAATGCTAAGCAAAAATTCCACTAAACAAATAAAATTGCAGTAAAAAAAACACAACAAATTACTTCAATCGGAAAACTCGACTAAATTACATTAAGAAAGCGAAAACAAAACACATTAAAATTCAATCATCATCAATTAATCYACTAAAATTGCAGTTAAAATAAACCCAAAACATTACTTGAATCTGAAAATTCACGACATACCAATGCAAAATTCGACTTCACAAGAACATAAAAAACTCAATTACATCATCCAAATTATAGAGGCAAAGCACAAAAATTAACATGCAACATCATACATTTTTCATTGATCAACTAAAAATTCGAGCAAAATAAACCAAACAAATTGAACGAAATTGAGAAATAAATCAAGAAACTTACCTTTCAAACGACTTCAAATGACAAAGGAAGAAGATGAGGCTTACAAAAAGATGAAGAATTGAAGAAAGGAACTCGTAAACCAGAGCAACAAAGAGGAAGTCCAATGGTGCGAAAATTCAAAAGCAAAAAGATAGGAAATTGAAAAGATAGTAACAATGAAGGGGTGGGTAAGGTAATTGTGTTTTACAGTTTTAATTGTGGTTAACTTAGCGAAAAGTCAATATGCCTAACCATGGTTACTTATTAATTAGCAAATTCTAATTTAGTTTATGAGTTGGATTAGCATAGTGAAATAATGGTATCATTTGAATTAAATTATAAATGGTGGTATCAAATGGAAATCGAAAAAGTACAATGGTACAATGTGGAAATTCCCTACAATATATCACAAATAATCACTCCAAAGCTTTAATTATCACTCGACCCTTGTCGCAGTTGTGCATACTATACAATTAGTTTTAGGGATAACAATTTACAATTTTTTTAAAAAAATAAAAAATATCATAACACTATGTTTTCCCTAGAGTGTACCAGTATATATTAGCATATACAATCGATTGTATGGTATTAAGTTTGCTAAATAAGCTAATGATGGATTAAAAATAAAATAAGTGGGGTGGTCCCCAACATTGTTCAACCACCACTATTCACCTCGTTCACCTCCACCACTATTCGAACCACACCGAACAATTACCCTTCGACCACCACCATTCAACAACCACCCTTTGAACCACACCCTCAAACTACCACTCTCAACCACCACCATTCAACCACCACCCTTCGAACCACCACAATATACACAACCTAAAACCACGAAACCCCAATTTGACCACAAAACCCAAAACAACGAAACCCCAATTCCAATTCAATCTACACAACCCCAATTCGACCACAAACCCAAAACCACAAACCCTAATTCGATCCACACAATCCAAAACCACAAAACCACAATTCCCCAATTCGATCGCCACAATCGAAATGCCAATTTGACCACATTGCCAATGCCACCCACCTCCACTTCGAATTTCCAATTGATGGTGGATTCGAACAAGAGCTGAAGAGGGGGGGGGGTTCGAAGGGGGTTGGTTCAAAGTGGGATTGTTGAAAGTTTTTTGACACCCAAAAAAGAGAATATTGAACGTTTAATGTTTTTCTTTTTTGACGGGATTGAAAGTATAAAGTTACAGAGGGATTACTTCACGGAAAATTTTTGGTTCATATCCTATGTGGATTTAAAAGGGGCATATAGTGGCAAATTGGATAATATTTGCAACATTAATGAAATTTCACATGGGTAACCTCAATTATTATAAAGGAAAAATCACAAATTTGCCATTATATGTCCTTTAAATCCATATAAGATATGAATTAGATACTACTTCCCTACTTCAGACAGAGAAGAATTCACCAACTTTACGATCTAACATTAACAATACTTTGTAGTAGTAGTGGTGGTGGTAGTGGTGGTGGTAGTGGTGGTAGTAGTGGTGGCAGTAGTGGTGGCAGTAGCAGTGGCAGTAGCAGTAGCAGTAGCAGTAGCAGTAGCAGTAGTAGTAGTAGTAGTAATAATAATAAATAAATAAATAAATAAATAAATAATCTATCTATCTATCTCTATTATATAAACTAAGGGGGGAGCAATGGTGTCCCCCTAAGCATTGACTAATTTGCCCTTTAATAAATATCAATTAACCTATTTAAAACTCCAATGATTAATTCATTTCCTACTTTAAAATTTTTAAATAAAGGAAAGTTTTAAATTTACCAAATAAACTATTACTTAAAAGTAACATATTCACGGTAAAAAAATTATGATTAAAAATGACATAATATAAAAAATAATTACAATTCAAAGTACGTCAAATTTAAATATAAATTAACAATTTTTTCTTTAGTTTAATCACGCATAGCGTGCACTAAATACTAGTAACTATATACTAAAACAAAATGATGTTGATACAATGATGACATCATCATTTCCACGTGTCAACCTCATATCGCACGTTGATGCAATGATTCAAGTCCACGTGTCAATCTCACATCGCACGGCTTATGTCAGCAGCTCATTATTTTTTTAAAAAAAAAATTAAATAAACTATTAAATATAAATTTAAATTTAACTTTAAATACATTACTATAATTTAAAAAAACACTTAAATAACATTTAATTTTTTTAAAAAAAAAACCTTCTAGAAACTACTTATGGACGTAACAATTTCAAACAAGATTTTTTATATACTAAAGTCTGGATTAAAAAATAATATCTACATTAAAAAATTAAATCAATTAAAAATTTTAAATTTTAAATTTAAATACATTTCATTATGAAATTACAAAAACCTTTCACAGTACAAAAATCTACATTCACATAACAATAAAATAAAATAGGGTTTTTCTACGAAATACACCTGAGTTTTCACGTTTTCTACAAAATGCACCCAATGTTTTTTCTGTCTACAAAATACACCTGAGTTTTAATATCATTCCACTATATAACCTAAATGACTAATTTTAACTTAACCATGGTTATGTTTAATTTAAAAAAAACACATAGAAAAAAAATAAAAAAGGCAACCCTCTCCTCCCACCACCCACCCTCACACCCAAACCACCACTGCCACCACCATTACGAACCAACCCACCCACACAATCATCCACCACTGGACCCCACCTGAGCCGCGAACCACTGGACCCCACCTGAGCCGCGAACCACTCGACCCCACCTGAGCCGCGAACCACTCATAACCATGCACACCACCCTTCGGACTCCCTCCCCTTCGAACCACCCACCAACCTTCGAACTCTCTCCCCTTCGAACCACACCCAAATGCAAACCACCACACATTGAACCACCTCGCCAGTCACTCGCATAACAAATCCAACCCAAACATGCACCCAACTCGCACCCAATTCCCCTAATTTTGATTTCCCTTAAACCTAGGGTTTCGATCAATTTGGGGGTTTTAATTTCAAGGGGAGAGGGGTTCGATTTGGTGGGGGGGGGGGTTCGCGGTGGTTGGGGGTTTTGATTTCAGTAGGTTTTGATTTGGGTGGGATGCGGTGGTGGGGATTGGGGTTGCGAACAGGGTGGGAGTTGCGAGGTTGCGGTTGGGGTGGGTGGTGTTGAAGGTGGGATAGATGGTCTGGCAGCAAAGATGGTGGGTGGGAAGGAGGATGACGAGTGGTTGGGTGGTGGTAACTGACGAGTGATGGTGGCGTGTGGTTGGGTCAGGAGGTGGAAGTGGGTGGGTGGTGCAGGGATTAATTTTTGGTTTTTTTAAATTTTTTCTATTTTTTGTTTTTTAAAAAAATTAAATTTAACCATGGTTAAACTAAATTAGCTATCTAGTTTATATTGTGGAAGGGTATCTAAACTTGGGGGTATTTTGTAGACAGAAAAAACATTGGGTGCATTTTGTAGAAAACGTGAAAACTCAGGTGTATTTCGTAGAAAAACCCATTAAAATAAAGGAAAAATTAACAAAAATAATCCGAACTTTGGGGTTCTTCTAAAAATAATCCCAACTTTGGATTATTCCGGAATAATCCCAACTTTGGGGCCAGTCTTCCATTTTTGCACCCGATTACCAGTTACCTGTTGTACCGGTTAAAGCTTAGTTTAATTTTTTGTTTTTTCTTTTTTTTTATAAAACCTCACAAACTCCCTCCTCTTTCTCTCTCCCCGAAACTCCCTCTCTCTCCTCCTCTGCTCACAGCTCACTCTTCTGTCTCCTCTCTAATCTTTCTCTCATCTTTCTCACTCTCTATCTGCCACTCCTCTCTCTATCTAGCTGCCTCCTCTCTCTCTCTCTCTCCTCTTTCATTCTCTCTCCTCTTGATGGCGGTGCAGGTCTATGCTCAGTGATGGTTCGTCGGTGGTGGTGAGGTGGCTGTGGGGGGCCAACGGAGGGTGTTCATAGGCTAATCTGATTTGGGGGAGGGTTATAGGTGGTGGTGGTTCGTGGGCTGATTTGGGTGTGTGGGTGGTTTGTCGGTTGATTTGGGTGTGTGAGGAGGGTGGTAGGTGGTGGTGGTTAGTGGTTTGTGAGGGTGAGAGGAGGGTGGCAAGTGGTGGTGGTTCGTGGGCGAGGAGGGTGGGGGTTGGGTGGTGGTGGTTGTAGGCGTGAGGTAAGAGGAGGTGGGGCGGTGGTGGTGGTTAGTAGGCTGTGAGGGTAAGAGGAGGGTGGGGAGGTGATGGTGGTTGTGTGGCGTGAGGGTTGAGAGGAGGGTGGCAGGTTGTTGCTGGTTTGTGTGGCTGTGAGGGTGGAGGAGGGTGGCAGTAGGTAGTGGCTGTGAGGGTGATGTGGCAGGAGGTGGGGGTGAGTGGTGGTGGCAGTGGGAGGAGGTGGGGTGATGTGGTAGGTGAGGTGTAGAGGGGGTGAGGGGGTAAGTAAAATAATTAAGGTATATTTAATTGTAATTAAACTTTAATTAATTAAGTTTTAATTTAATTTCGACCAATGAAAACGCGACACGTGGCATTTACCTAATATTAGGTACAACCGGTATGGGTGCAAATGAGGGAGAACCCAAAGTTGGGATTATTCGGATAATTCAAAGTATGGATTATTTTTGGAAGGACCTCAAAGTTGGGATTATTTTTGTTAATTTTTTCCTAAAATAACTACTCCGTATTACGGAGTAAGTTTTAAATTTAATTCAATTACAAAATTATATTTAAAAAAACTTCTAGAAATACATATAATTACATTTCACGTATCGTATGTAAAAAATCAAATTAAATAACTATTATGTTAAGAAATATAAGATAAACTTCCAGAAAATTGAACTTTCCGTAGCAAATACAATCTTCATTAATCTTTTCTTTATATATATATTATTATATATATATATATATCATTGTATTAAATAACTTAAACATTGTCACTCAACTACTCTGTATTTACTCTTCAACTTCGTGTGTTTACCATTCTAGGCAGTATCTAAAATATTCCAATTGAACATCAAAATAAAAATCTAAGCTTTCATTAGAATTTCATATATTTTCATACTAAATTAGTAAATATCGTGCATCGCACGGGTCTACTAGTAATAATAATGAGGAATTTTGAGGATAAATATCATAACTTCATCGCTGTTTTTGAAAACAAATACCTAGTTTCCCGTTTAGTTTACAAATACATAGTTTTGCTAATTCTTTTGACAATCAATATCTACTAACAGATTTTGTAAAAACTTAACACGTTTGCGTGAAATGACATTTTTACTCTCCCATTTTTCTTTTTTCTTGTTTCCTCCATGCGGTCTGCTTCCCTGCTCTTCTTCTCTTCTTCTTCTTCTTCTTCTATCTTCTTCTTCTTCTTTTCTCTTCTTTTTCTTCTTCTTTTTTCTCTTCTTCTTCTTTCTTTCTTCTTCTTCTTCTTCTTCTTCTTCTTCTTCTTCTTTTTCTTTCTTCGTTCTTCTTCTCTCTTTTCTTCTTACTTCTACTTTTATTCTTCTCTCTTCTTTCCTTTTCTTTCTTTTCTTCTTCTTCTTCTTCTTTCTTCTTCCTCTTCTTTTCTTCTTCTTCTCTTCTTCTTCTTCTCTCTTTTGACTTTTTTCTTCTCTTCTTCTTCTTCTTCTTCTTCTTCTTTCTCTCTTTCTTTCTTTTCTTCTTTCTTCCTCTCTTCTCTTCTTCTTCCTACTCTCTTTTCTTTTTCTTCTTCTTCTTCTTTCTTCTTCTTCTCTTCTTTCTTTTTCTTCTTCTTTTTTGTATTTCTTCTTGACTTAAGAGCATGAATGACTAGTTATGAATAGAAATGATTCCTCAGATCTCACACGTGTCTAAATGACAGAATGATTGGTCCATCATGCATTCTTTGTGCTCACACCACATCGCCGGACCTTCTCAGATCTCCCGCTCCAGCACGCACAGAGGTGGTGGCACAAAAACAACCAAATCCAACACAAATAAACGTAAATAAACCTAGAATAAACCTAAAAATTCAAGCAATTCAGCCCTAAAAACAATATCAAATTGAGTAAAAAATTTGGGCAAATTCAAGCTCCAAAAAAACGAATCAAATTGGATAAATAATTCGAGCAAATTCAACCCCAAAAAAACGAATCAAATTGGATAAATAATTCGAGCAAATTCAGCCCCAAACACGAACCAAATCCAACAAAAATAAACCAAGAATTTCAGAACAAAAAAATCAACTTTTGTTGAGCTACAATTACATAATTTTGATTTTTGGGTGTTTCGATTTTTGGGAGCAATTTGCAAAGAGAGAGAGTGTGTGTGTAATGGAGGATTGAGTAGAAGAAAGAGGAAGTAAATAGGAAATCGGGAAAGAAAGTAAAAAAAAAAGCAGTTGGGCCCACTTTTAAACCCTATAATTTAAGTAAAATAAACTGAAAATTAGATATCTATTTTCAAAATCGCAGCAAAATTATGTATTTACCCTCAAAATAACTTAATAATAATAAGGAAAATTTGTCCATAAATGCCATGAAAAAGTCACTTTTTGCGAAAAACTGCCACGATTACAAAAAATTGTCCAAAACTACCATTAAATACCTACTTCTTTGTTGACCACTGCCACTTGCCGTTGACCCATCAATTTTCGACCAAAATAGTCATGTGCATGTCACGTGTTGTGTTTTTTGGCTAAAACCTTTCCCTTCTCCTTATTTACACTCCCTCTATTCATTTCCCCTCTTCATTTTCACCCCATTGAAGCTCCTTCAACCACACCTCCATTACCAKTGRCACCCTTCAACCCTTCCTCCTACAACTGCTCCTTATATATGAAACAGAGGAAATGAAGAGGATGCTTGTAAATAGAGACAAAAAAAATTGCCGAATTACATCATCATATTTTGTAAAATGTGAGCATACCTCATCCTCAGCATTACAATGATGCTTGTAAATACAGTGAAGAAAATGGTAGCGCTCTAACACAGGCTGAATATCATTTCCATACTTGGTGGTGAAATCGACGGTAGCTCGATGAAGACCTTCAAGCTCAGCTATAATAGTCTTATGAAAGTACAAAAATATCAAAATCAGTGATTTTTGAGCTGAGATTTTGTTCGAAATTTTAGTGGAAGATGATTAACTTATAGGAGGCGAAGGATCTACTGCATTCACTGACCTACCATTATCGCAACTCCGCCTCCTCTATGTCCAATTGCCATTAATGGCGTCACCATTATTTTTAACAACAATGTCAACAATTAATATTTAATAACAACAACACGAATGATGAAAATAATCCAAAATTGACGAATTCTTCAAAAAGTTGAACTAGTGGGAATTAAAGTTCCAACGGAATTTCGAACAAGGGATTGAAAATTTGATCCAAAAAATTCAATTGGATGAAGAAATTGAGGAAATTGGAGATGAAATAGTGGGAATTGAAGATGAAAAAGAAGAATTTGAGGATGAAACAGAGGAAATTGAGGGGAAGATTTAAATTTTGGATGAAGAAATGTTAGAAGATATGGAATTGGGTTAGTCGAAGATTGAAACTTTACGAGATTTTGTTGCAGAAAATGAAGAATATCAAGAAGGTGAACATAAGGAATCAGAGGAATGAGAAGAACAAAGAGAAGCAAGAAGAGCAAGAAATAGAAGAGAGAGAGAAAGAGGTGGGTGTTGATTATGGAGGAGAGAAATGAAGATGATGGAGATTGAGGGAGATGGGGTGCAAATAGGGAAAAAAAGAAAGGAATTAGCAAAAATGAACACACGTGACCGGCACATGATTTTTTTGGCCGAAAATTGACGGGTCAACGACAAGTGGCAGTGGTCAACAAAGAAGTAGATGTTTAATGGTAGTTTTGGACAATTTTTTGTAATCGTGGCAGTTTTTCACAAAAAGTGACTTTTTTATGACATTTATGGACAAATTTTCCTAATAATAATAATTTTCATTAGGGAGTACTTACAATTACGGCAAATTATTCTAGACAATTACGCTATTACAGTACTCGAGTAGATTAGACTGTACTTTAATAATGGCCTCTAAAATATTTCCTTCGTTTTTTTTATGCCCATTGTTAAAAATTCGGAAACCGAGACAAAATTTGGTGAATTGATGAGGTGTATTGATGAGTATATTGATAATGTAAGTGGGGTCTAAAAAAGAGATGAAAGAGATTAAAGTAAGTGTATTGGTGAATATTTTAATGAAGTAAGTGGGAAAAAATATGTGGTCCCCACAAAAAAGAGTGATTGAAGAGGAATTAATGAATAATTTAAGTGTGATCCCCAATCCAAAAGAGGAAAAAAAGAAGAGTGGTGCATCTTTTGGGAAATTTCCCTAAATGAACAATCTAATCTAATAACACTTACTAAAGCAATCCCCTCCTCCCACACTTTCCCTCTCAAATTTCCCTCCCAAACACACTTTATTAATTATTGCATAAAAAATGTAAAAAATAATTTAATGAATGTTTGACTAAAATTTTATATATTTATTAATTAATTTATATAAAACTATAACATAATTCGAAAATAAAACCTTATAATTACAATTTTAAAATATCAAATTTTGATTTGATTTAGAACAATTTGTATTTTATTTAAAAACCGAACAAATGCTCAGGGATTATCTAGTGGGGCAACTAAAAAAACACAGTAAGTACTTTTTTTTTTCGGATGCTCTAAAATACGGAGTACCTCATTACTTAAAAAAGTTGGAATATTTCATTAGTTCACAATTGGAAAGTGGAAACCCCTTGTTGGTTCGTTCATTCTACTCATTCGACCCACCCCTCTCCTTATACAGCCCTAGGCGACAACATCACTCTCTCCTCTCTCTCTCTCTTGCTGCGCTGCTGCTGCTGTTGCGTTGCGGCCCCAATCGAAACCGCTGTTTTTGTTGCGTTGTGGTTGCTCTTAATACCATTGTTAGGGTTTCGGTTTTATAAGGTATTCTTCCTCTTCTCCTCCCCAATTTGTGTAGCATTGTTGATGTATTTATAATTTGTTCTGGTTTTGTTCAAATCCTAAGTTTCGTCGGATTTTTGTTTGAGTTTTGTGTTCTATTGTTTGGGCGTTTTAAGTGCTGCGATTTGGGAGGTTATTGGTGTTTGGGTTTGAGTGGTTTTGGGGCAGATTTGGCTGTTGTTTTGCAGACTTCTGGGGCTGAATTTGGGCGGTGGTTGCTGCTGTGTTGTTTCTGCGTCATATGTCTCAATTTGTTTCGATTCCAACAATACTTTTTAACTTTTGATTTTATAATGGTGAGATGTAATGATAGGTATACATTGATGAAAAAATTTAGCATAACACACTGCAAAGTCAAGTAACCATGTTGTTACAACGCATTGTGATTCGAAGTGTGAAAGGCAAAGGAAAGAGGATGTGTCAACAATGTATGGAAACACCCTGTTATTAAATATAGTAATAGATAGAGGTGACTGCAAATCTCACATGTTCTGGCATAGGGACAGGGTGGTTAGGGATGTGTCTGTTTCGCTCTTTCGGGTTAATGTAGTAAATTTTTGCACTCATAGAGCCAACTGTGGTGTTGTTTTTACAGGTAATTAGATAAAGTGATGGACTTGGGAGGTAATTCGCTACCGTCAGGACCTGATGGGGTGAAACGAAAAGTGTCGTATTTCTATGATCCTGAAGTGGGGAATTATTACTATGGACAAGGTCATCCCATGAAGCCACATAGAATTCGTATGACACATGCGCTCTTGGCGCACTATGGTCTGCTTCAACATATGCAGGTGCTAAAGCCTGTCCCTGCAAGAGACAGAGATCTTTGCAGGTTTCACGCTGATGATTATGTGTCCTTCCTCAGGGGCATTACCCCGGAAACGCAGCAGGATCAGTTGAGGCAATTGAAGAGGTTCAATGTTGGTGAAGATTGTCCTGTGTTTGATGGTCTCTATTCGTTTTGTCAGACTTATGCTGGAGGTTCAGTAGGTGGTGCTGTCAAGTTGAACCATGGACTTTGTGATATTGCAATTAATTGGGCCGGTGGCTTGCACCACGCTAAGAAGTGCGAGGCTTCTGGTTTTTGTTATGTGAATGATATTGTTTTGGCTATTTTGGAACTTCTTAAAGTGCATGAGGTGAGAGAACTTATCTGGACCATCTTTTACTTTTTTTATGGTGATATTTACTGACTCTCATAGATCCTTATTAGAACAAAATTGTTCTGCCTGCTAGCATTGTACCAATATATTATACTCTTTATTTTATTTTTAATTTAACTTTGTTAAGCTTAGACTCCTTGGTCTAAATGTTCAAATATTTGTCCTTTTTGCTCTTACACATCTTACAATTGACTACTAGAATATTTCTAAATGTGTGAAACATTAACAATGTCTTAGTAGAGGATTTTGCCTCAAATTTGTTTGAGGCACATTCGCATTGAGGTCTTTATACTTTTTTATGGGAAATTTTAAATGATGGCTCCACACTCTTCACTTTTCTACGTGGTGGCAAGATAATTTATAAATACATACAGTGACCCTAAATTTTTGGTAATTATACTTAGTGGCCTGAATTCATTTAAATCATGGCTAATCCACCTCAATTTGTACAATTAATAACCTACCCATACTTTATTACCCTAATTTAAAACCCTTTCTTTTTAGTAAGGTGAACATAGATATCCTTATTGCAATCGAGTGCACTCAACGAACAATGTTGATTGTTGGCAAAGTAAACAAGGGTTCTCATTACTCAGCGTTGATGACAGTTTCGGAATAATCTTTTGTCTTTTGAGATTCTTGTTGCAATGTTGCAACTTGCAATTTCTTTAATGCAATTGCTCCCCTTTATTAAACAGTAACAAACCAATTATACTAATGTTAATGTAGTGAGGTTTATTGTATTAGCCATTGGGCTTCATATAAATTTGCATAAAATGTAAGATGATTTACATCCTTTAATTTATCATTGCAACCATACTTGATATACTTCATAGCAATGAATCATGATAATTAGCCAAAAAAATTCAGTTGCAACTTTTTTAATTTCTGATTTTATCACATAGGTGAAATACCGACATTGATCATAATCATGGTCAAGTGTAAGGTAGACAGCAGCCATCATCGTCTAGTGTATTGGTTAAAGATCCTTAATAATCTCTGTATCCTTAATTTATGACCCTGATTTGTAGAAGTACTTATTAGCTAAAGTTGCATGTAAAAATTCTCCATACTAGAAAATTGCTGATTTTTATTGTAAAAATAAGTTAGACAAGAACTTTACAAGAGCCCTATTGAAAAGAAACAAGGTTTATTTTTTTTAATTATTATTATTATTATTTTTTTATTTGAGGGTTTTAAATTAGGGTAATAAATTAAGGGGTATGTTAGTAATTGCACAAAAAGAGGAGAGTGAATTATAATTTTAGTGAATGAAGACCGACCATTATTTATAATTAACAAAAGTTTAGGGTCACTATATGTACTTCATAAACTGTCTTGTCACCACATAGAAAAGTGAAGAGTTCAAGCCAACATGTAGTATTTCTCCTTTTTATTAAAAGGATTTTGACTTTACAATTGATAGTAACGGATCAATATATGATTAGGTTTCAAATTATAAGTTATTCTGTGTAGAGCAATGTATAAAAAGGCGGCTTTCATGCCCCTTTTGGCGCGTCGCAATGTGCCTTAAGTGCACCTCATTGATTGCGCCTCGCCTGGGCCTTAAAAGGTGCCTATCCTGTTGCGCCTAGGCACATTTTTTCAAACACTGGTTTAGAGGGTGGTAAGAAAGTTATAAGTTTATCTATTTTTGAAGGATGCTAGCTTAGTTTTAAAAAGTGCGCCTCGGGCACGCCTAGGCTCAAGGCTCTTCAAGGCGAGGCGCGCCCACCTACAAGAGGCTCACACAGGCGTGCGCCTTAGAGCGCCTTGAGTGAGGCGCGCCTTTGCGCTTTTTGCAAGTAGTTTAGACTTGAGTTATTAATTGATGTGTTTTCATTGTTTTTATAATATTAATTGTCTACAACGACTACCGGAGGGTTTTKTTTTAAAGTTTCAATCAATTTTTTGTATATAAGAGGCTTTTTCACTGAAAGTTTAGCACCGTGAGAACAAAAAAATATCTAATATATTAGGTGCGCCTCGCCTACAAAAGGCACGCGCCTTTGCATTGGGCCTTGCGCCTAGGCTCCAAGGACCCTTTGCGCCTTTTAAAACTAAGGATGCTAGTCTAACTACTTCCTTCGTAACTTTTTACTAAAAATGGCAATAGTACTTTATTAGCAACTTTCTCTTTATTTCTATTTGGAAACCATGTGCGCGCACTCAAACAATAATAAAACACTATTTTCTCTCTCCTCAACATAATAACAATTGGGTAACACACCAAACACTGGTATTCGTGCCACACTCAAAGTAGCTATTAAGGCGTTACGGAGGAAGTATATAAGTGGCATGTTTGGCAGTTTTTGGAATGTAATATGTACAATAGTTTCCTTCCAACTTTCATAATATGCTTGTAAATATCTAAGTATATTCTTTTTCTTGCAATAACCATTACCATCCAATACTACCCTTAACCCTTTAGATATTGTGAAGATTACATTTTTGTGATTGAGTTGCTTTACCATGGATAGTACCATAGGATTTTCTAGCCAGATTTATTTTGAAATATAAATTCTCATTACTGTCATTCGTTAGTGCTTGTCAAAAACACTGAGTGTTGTGTGGCTGTCCGATTCTTGCTTTTTATTATTGGGCCATTCTATTGTTAGTTTGTTCTTATATCATCCTGTGGTTACGATACAAGGAAAGCTGATTCTGTCCTCCCTTTTGCTACTCTCTTTGGCATATATGCTGAAGTTTACACTATGGCATATCACAGAATTCTTTTTTGTGCTATTCTATTGTTATTATGCGATCATGTTGCTATGAAACTATGAAAGTGGATTCCTCTCCCCTTTTTCACTCTTTGGTATGTATGCCAATTCCTACAGTATGGCACTATACAAAACATCACTTAGTTTTTTTTATTGTGCTCTTTTATTGATATTATGACTTCGTTTGTCTAGATAATTGTGATAGCAGATTTCATAACCCTGCTCTTCCCCCCCCTCCCTAACGCTCTTTGGCATATATGTATAGTCAGCCTTAGTTCTCCCATGACTCAGCCAATAGGTTGTATCTTTTTCTGCCTAATTTACTACATTCTTGACGTTGGTGTTGATATTATGTCTTTTTACTATCAAAGTCATACAAGGCATCATTCCAGAGCTAACACTTACTAAAAAGTTATCATAGAATCGCCAAATTTGTTCAGAATGTGTAAACATAAACTGTCTAGGATTTTTTAGCATTAATTATAGAATCGGAAATTATGTTGTCCCTGTAGTATGATGTATTGTATTGACTTGTCTAATGTTACTGTTTAATAAGTAGTATTGTACTTGTTTTTCTCATTTTACTGTATTTTATTTTCTTGTCATTGTTATGCACTTGATTTATATCAACTGAGCACCTTTGGCATATTGCAGCGTGTATTGTATGTGGACATTGATATCCACCATGGAGATGGTGTAGAAGAGGCCTTTTATACTACAGATAGAGTCATGACAGTATCTTTCCATAAATTTGGGGATTATTTCCCTGGTACAGGAGATATTCGTGATATTGGATATGGAAAAGGAAAGTATTATTCTCTTAATGTCCCTCTTGATGATGGCATTGATGATGAGAGCTATCAATCATTGTTTAGGCCTATTATGGGTAAAGTAATGGAGATTTTTAAACCTGGGGCTGTTGTCCTACAATGTGGTGCTGATTCTTTGTCTGGTGATAGATTGGGCTGTTTTAATCTCTCCATAAGAGGCCATGCGGAGTGTGTCAAATACATGAGATCCTTCAACGTTCCTGTACTGTTGGTGGGTGGAGGCGGTTATACCATAAGAAATGTTGCTCGTTGTTGGTGTTATGAGGTATGATTTTTCATTTTTGTTTTTTACATCTATGAATAAATTTGCAAACATGTAACGGATGATCCTTTTTGTTGTTTTCTTTTATTTTTTAGAATGATCTTAGTTCCATTTAAAACTTCAGTAATCACGTATACTTGATAAAGTGAATATCCAGAGAAAGGAAGTGATCTTGGTTATAGCATTAGGCATCATTTGGGTTGATTTTTGCATTACCAAATGATCTATGCATCTGATTGGCTATTTGATATTCTGGTATTACTATTACGAGGAAGTTCTTGTGCTGAAGTTTGACTTTAATTTGGAGGTTTCTTAATTTCTATTGGGGGTAATTATGCTGCTAATTATACTGGCTATAATTTTTCATTGCATTGACAGTATCTTATTTTTGTGAATGTTAAGATATGGGGGACTAAATATTTTGGAAGAGTAAAACCGTATTTTTTTTACATCCTCTTTCTTTGAGGCATTTAATGTTCCTGGTGTCGTGATGCCAACATTCTCTATCTTGAATTTTATGCACACTACCAATCAGTGCTGTCCTAGTGGGGTACAAGTAATGGTTAGTTTTGCAGTTTCATTCAGGCCTAGGGAGAGGCTATGAAGCCATTAAGCTGTGTTTGTGTTTGGCTGAGGTTGCTAAACTTACCCATTGTTGGAATTCAGACTTCAGATGATTAGACATATGTACATACTCACTCTGTTGCTTGTCTTTGTGATTCTTTGTTTTTGTATGTGTTATGTGTTAGGACTTCGTTTTTATCTACATTGCCTTTGAGTTTCATGGCTGCTTGTAATTGGATCATGACAAGGATCTTAAAATGAGCTCAACATAATTTTTCTGCCTAACTAAAAAGGGAAAATTCAACCCTATCATTTTAGRGTTTTACATTAAACTTGACAAGCTGCTGATGTAAATGCAGACTGGGGTTGCCCTTGGGATTGAACTTGATGATAAAATGCCACAACACGAGTACTATGAATATTTTGGTCCTGATTATACTCTTCATGTTGCCCCAAGTAACATGGAAAACAAGAACTCACGGCCCATGCTGGAAGATATTAGAGCAAAACTTCTCGAGAACCTCTCTTCTCTACAGCACGCACCAAGTGTTCCATTCCAGGAAAGACCACCTGATACAGAGCTTCCAGAGGTAAATTTCTTATACTTTGTTTACATATATATTACTTCCTCTGTATCTTAAAAATGGCAACAAAGCCACATCTTCACTTTTCACACTTCTAAATATTTAACGAATTTTCAATATAAACAAGTTTTACAAATAAATTTTATAAAATTGGAATTAATCTAGTGAGATTATATTTTAAAGCTCAATAGTTTTTGGATCCTTAGTATTAATCTATTTATTATTATGTACTTTTCATATCCAATTCATTGTGATATATTGGGTAGGATTTTTTGTCAGAAACCCCCTTACTTTTACTATTTTTTGTCAGAAACCCCCTTACTTTTATTTTATTTTACAAAACCCCCTTACCTTTGGCAACGTTATAGGTTGCACCCCCAAATCGTGTTTTCCGTTAGTTTTCTCTGTTAAGTCTCTAATAGTGGGCCCCACAACCTCTTAAATAGAATGAAATGTCTTTCTTACCCTCATTTACCTCACTCCCCAACCACCTTCTTCCTTTCTTACTCTCTCCTCACTGTTCGAACTTCTTCCATCATCAAGTCCATCAACTCAGCCTTGTAGCTTTCAATGGATTCCTCTGGCATGTCAGAAAAGGGCAAAAAAATTATGGAGATGAAGAAAGAGATCGGAGCCCAAGTCAGGTATTTCACCTTTAACAAATCCAGTAGCAAAGCCATTCCTTCTACAGACAGATGCATCATTGGGAAAAGCATTCCTGATTTCAAAGCTTGAATTCGGCTGTTCATGCCTACGCAATTCACTCTTTAGCATCCCAATTTCACGCAAAAGACCTTTGTTCTCCCACGTTAATTCATTAATTAGCAACCTCTACCACTCCTCCTGGTTTTCATCAGCCCAATCAAAAAAACCACACCCATCACTCTGACTGTTTTGAAATTTGCAACAATAGTACCTCCTCCCTGGATTCAAGCTTGTGGTTGAARGARRAAATCTTGCTGGGATGCCACAASTYCACTTAACAACCATTGGAGTATAATTGCAATTACCTACGCAAGTTCATTAAAAAATAAAGCCAAAATTATGASATTAAACAACAATAAAAACATGCAATTGATATTACAATTAAAAAAAACACAATTTTAGGGTTTGGGTTGAACAATTCGAAGCTCACAACAAGATTTTGGTGAATTGAATTTTGAAATGTAAACGTTGAGAGAGAAAGAAAAGGAACGTTGAAGAGGAGGAATGGAGTATATATAATAGAGGTTGTGGGGCCCACTATTAGAGACTTAACAGAGAAAGCTAACGGAAAACACGATTTGGGGGTGCAACCTATAACGTTGCCAAAGGTAAGGGGGTTTTGTAAAATAAAATAAAAGTAAGGGGGTTTCTGACAAAAAGTAGTAAAAGTAAGGGGGTTTATGACAAAAAATCCTATTGGGTACTATTTTGCATCCCCGTTGAACATATTCCACACCATTTAACATTAGAGCTAGGTTTTGTTGATCACTTTAATTCCGATGAAGTGGTGCAATTTCTACCCTATATATTTTTGAAGCTAGTGAAAAATCTAATGTAAATATTTGACTTGTTACATATTCCCCGTGTTTTATTATCTGGGGGTAGGTAAATAGGCTATTTTGATGGAAAAACTAAAATATCTCTACCTATTATTTAATATTATACCTTACCTCATTTATCTATCAATCAATTAGAACCTTAATCCCATAATTGATATTATACCTTACCCCATTTATAAAAGGGTAAATAGGTAAAGTTTCAATTTAATCCCTACTTTAATCCTACATATCAAACACGGGATTTCAAAATTTTCAATTTTATTCCCTATTCCAACTAACATACCAAACAAGGGATTGAAATTATTTGACAAATTCCTACCTGTTAATTACCATTTCCACTCCCAACCTATATTCTCCAAATTCCCATTTCCGCTTGCCAAACGCCCCGTTAGGCTTCTTTGGATTAGGGACACATGCACATCAATAAGCAAAGGGTGACCAGGCTGTAGGAGTAACCCATTGCTACAATGTATTTAAATTGTAAAAGTAAATTGAAAGTAACCACTCTTTACCTTATATTTGCTTCATTGCCACTCTTGTAGTTGTGCTAGGGTTTTGTACTTCTAGTAAGAAGAAACATGTCAGTTGAATCAGTTCACCCAAACCCTTAGCTGCTATTGTCTTTAAGCAACCTGACCAAAGCTTTGAGGTGGATTATGAAAGACTGAAAATTGGCTGTAATTATTATGGGATAGCACTCATAGCAGTTTAGCACAATGACCACAATCATTGCACACATTGTTAACAATCTCATTGTTAGTGTGCTGCTTAATTGCTTATTCAGTAGAATCCTTTGGTGCAGTGATCTGCATAGCCAGATATAGGACAGATTCCAACTCAGGTGTTTGTGCATTATGTGTTATTTCTTTATACAGGCTATAACTATGAATGATTGAACAATCCAATATTAGCATAACCCAACTTAATGAAAACCTTAGAAATTTATAACTACCATAAAGCCCAAAACTTGGATTCCAATTACAGCCCCATTCTAGTAGATAAAATAAGTAACTTGGATTACTTACTAGTAAATAGGAGGTGACGAGCCACGAGCCCATACTGAAATTAGTTAGGTCCTATTCCTTTGTTCCAGTGTGGTTGCAACCAAACCAAATAGCTCACTTTTTAATAAAGTGGAGAGAAAAAGTAAAAAAAAAAGCAGCTAATTAGGTGCTCGATAAACCAAATAAACTCCCTCCGCTAGTATAACCTTTCCAAAAAGGAAAGCGTGTCAACTAATATGACATTTCCCAAAAGGTTATTTTCCACGAGTTTATCTAATCTGCAAAATAACTGTATCCAAATTTTTAAAAATTCAGTTAAAAGTAATTTTGAATAGGCCCTCTGCTCTGCGTCAGATTTATTTATTTATTTTTTAATTTTTTTTATTGATGCACAGTTGATTACACATTCTTGCTCCCAGACTTTAGACTCTTTAAACTCCCAGCTTTAAAGGCTACTGTTAGTTATTGTAAGTGATTATATATCATGAAAACTCTCTGTTATGTTACAGGAAGATGAAGATCATCAAGACCCAGATGAAAGATGGGATCCAGATTCTGATATGGAGGTTGATGATGATCGGTGTGTGAATTCTATTTCTTTATTGCTATATTACAATATTATTAAATTTTTATTTATGTGATTAATTATATTTGGCTTGCTTGGTTCAGTCCTATATCGATCCGAAGCAAAGTGAAGAGAGAGATTATGGAGCCTGATGTTAAAGTTTCGGTATGTGCTAGCCATTCATAGTAATTTAATTTGTTTAAGTTAATGAGTCTATGCTATAGGTCAGTCATTTTTAGGATATATTTTGCATACGTTTGTATTTTTACAAATGTATACAAAATATATGTGGATGAGAGAATGAGGCTCTTGATCGTAGAGAGTGGAGGAGGAAAATTTATGTGGATGACTTTCCGAAATAATCACTTTTGGTTCATGTTAGCCGACCCCACTTCTGGGAATAAGGCTTTGATTGATTGATTGTTTGTATTTTTACAAATATTTAAATCCATCAAGCACATTGGATTGTGAGGCATGTTCAGAACTGTCAAAATTTTGGCTGAAGCCAAACTTGACTGACTTGGACTCACTGAACTGCCATGACCTGAACCTGATATGACCAGACCTTTAACAACCAACCAAGACACTTAATCTGACAGCTCTCAACATGACATTTTAGGGAAGTATCTAAGTTTATGGGGTAATGCTAATGCTAATGGACAATGTTATGATCTTTATTGTTGAATTATTCAAGCTGATACTTGAGGTAGTTCCTTTCATCATATCATTGTGTATAAAATCATTATTATAGTTGGTAAATCCAGCCCCAGTCTCCCAGGAATTCTGAGGTTGCATAAACAGATGGCTTTGCCACCTTCTAGTCTTCTAGGCTAGGGTCATATGATGTTAATACATGTAGAGCATCAGATATCCAATGCATAACTTTTCAGTCTTGGGCAGTGGCTACTATAAGCTTGTGTTTGCATAAAATTGGATCTAGGTATTTGCCATTTTTGGACTCGTTTGCCTTTACTAGAGTCGAAGGGTTTGACACAATTGAGTTCGTATCCTTTTGATTTCTCCCTTCTTCCTTATTTGACTGGTTCCACCGTGGCGATAATGAAAGAAATAAATACGGACACAAAGAGGCTGGCTATTCCATCAGCCCATCAGGTGTGTGGAGCAAAGGCTTTGAACAAGAAATCAAGGAAACAAATGTTTTAAGTTTGGGAATTGGGATATAAGAGGTAATAAATGAAGATGTATATGGTGTTCTGGAGTCTGGATAAAATTAATGATCCGTGTTTGAAGCATTTACATTAAAAAACTATAAATCAAAGACCTGTTGCCTCCAACTATTGATGATGAACTACTGTAAGGAGAATGAGCCCATCTTATCCTTCTAATTACTTAAGGAACCTAGAAATGAATAGGATTTAAAGTGGATAATGGTGTAATGCTTTCTGAGGATAGATCATGGAGCTTCCATTCATTGAGCATTACAGATCATGATATAGAGCTGACAATGCGATGCTACCTAGTGAATAAGGAATTTAGAAGCACATAATCCATTTATTGGTAATGTTGTTAAGGATGAGTATGACCTTAGCCATTATTTGAAAGATATGTCGTTCATGTTTGCTTAGTACCGTATGTCTGTATGTAGCTCTATGAGTGGCCTTTAGCAATTTGCGAAGAATTGTAGATTCCTAAATGTTACTCCCTCTGGTTTTTAGTTGTTCTAGTTTCCATTTAGGGATGTTTTCAAATAGTTGTTCCAAACCAATCTAAAAATAGCTATTTTTACTTTTTACCTATTTCATTTACTCTAGCATTAATGAATTACTCTTTTTTAAATTCAACTTTCATTACTTCACTTAAACTATTCACCCAAAATTACTTTTTCGCAAAAATTTCCACTCACTCGTTTACTCTTTTACCTAACTTACTCAACTATTTTATCTTACTTACTCAACCATTTTATCTAACTCAATAAACTCTTAAATACCATGCCAATTTGGCATGGAACGTTTAAAAAAAACGGAGGGAGTATATCCCAAGTGAAGCAAATAAAATTTCCATTTGCAATGCTGCTTTAGTGTAGCATTTTGCTGCTGCAACTTCACTTGCAAGACTGTGACAAGATGCTGGAAGACTTAGGTAGGATTGGAATCCATGCATGCCAGTAGGTGTAGTAAAGATGAGAGGTGTGTGGGCAGAAAAGATGATCTTGTGGTTAAGTTTTACACCTTCTGTATTTTTTTAAATATATAAAATAAATTCAATCATATAGGTTGTGCTCGGTATCTAATTATTAAAGAGGAGAAAAAAATGGAAAATATGTTGCATGTGCATTATTGTAATGTGAGTGGGGTCATGTAAGGGTTTATTTGACCTTTGCATTGTGAACACAATATATTTTGTTGGGGACCATTACCCAATATCTGTAATTCTGTATGTTGTAATAATTTTGCAATTTCCATAAACGGGAAATGTTACAATTATTATAAATAAAGGAAGGGTGTGTTTGGCGTATCTTTTTTAAGTAGTGTTTAACGTTCTAATTTGATTGAAATGCTACTTGGTTAATTTATTACTAGGAAATTTTGGGGATAAATACCTAGTTTTGCCACGTTCTTGAAAATAAATACCTAGTTTTCAGTTTATTTTACTTAAATACCTAATTTCGCGAAATCTTTTGATAATTAGTACCTAGTAACGGATGTTGGCCAAAATATTAACGAAGGAGTTAAATAGGTGGGCCCCACCTGCAATTTTTTATTCTTTCTCCTTCCTCTTCCCTCTTCTTTCCCGATTTCCTATCACCTTTCCCTCTTTCTTCTCATTCCTCCATTACTCTCTCTCTCTCTCCATTCTCTTAGATCTCCTCTGCTTCGTTCCTCTACATCCAACTCTTTCTCCTCTCTTGATTTCCCAATTTGCAACCCAATTGAATCCAATTTCACAATAACAATCGAACCGAAACAATTTCACTAACAAATGACTAACATCGAACCAAGTGAGACATGGATTGAAATAGGGGTGCCCAAAATTTAACTGGATGATTTACAGATTTTATCAAACATTTTTTCAAATACAAGTTGGGATCAATAAACACAACACCACAATCATCAAAGATTAAGGTAGAAATATCTCCAACATTGGTCAAAATCTTATGAAAATGTGAAAGACCAAATAATGTTGCGTAACTTTAGAATTTAAGGAGCTTCAAAACCCCAAAAAAGAACCCTTCTTAAAGCTCACTGAAAATTTTGGATGACTTACAGATTTCACGCCTGTCTTTTCCTTGTTTCTTATTAAATTTTTCCGATTTGTAGTAAAAAAAAAGGTAACAAATGAAGAAACAATGAGAAAAGTGGAGGAGATGAGGGTTGTCGAGGATGAGTTTTCATTTCAAGCACTGGAGTGGTTTTAGGGGTTGTGAGAGGGGTGAGAGGGAGTTCATGGTGGTGAGAGGGAGTTTGAGGGGTTGTCAGAGAGGAGTTTGTGGCAGCGGCGGTGGTGATGATGGTGGTAGTTGAAAGCAAGGAGGAGAGAGAAGATTGAATGGTGGTGGTTGATATAAAAGGGAGGGGTAATATAGTCATTTCACACGAATGATGTTAACCTCAAGAGCATTAATGGTTAGTAGGTACTGATTTACCAAAGAAATCGTGAAACTAGGTATTTAAGTAAAATAAACTGGAAACTAGGTATTTATTTTCATAAACGCCCCGAAATTAGGTATTTATTCCCAAAATTTCCTTATTACTAATCGCCAAGGTAGCATTTGAGTAACAATTATCTTTAAATGCTACTTTTTTTAAACGCTAGTAGGAGTAACGTTTAAGTGTTTAAACTATATGAAAACGTTATTTGGTAATTAGTTTTCTTCTACAATCAATACAACTGTTATTATTACCGAACACTCATATTAGAAAATCTATTTTTCACTGCTAACTTACTAGTGTTATACTTACCCGTTATTTCACCGCTAAATGCTACCTACTGGACTGTAATTTTACCAAACATGCCTGAATTTTAAGTAACAATATATTGGCTGATCAAAAGAATGTTTGCTCAGCAGTTGACATTGATGAAGTTGTTTTGATTCCTTGTATCCGTACTCCAATCAATCAATCAAAGCTTTAATCCCATATGCGGGGTCGGCTAACATGAACTAAAAGTGATTATTTCGGGAGGTCATTCATATAGATTTTCCTCCACTCTCTACGATCGAGAGCCTCACTCTCCTGTAAATTCAACTGTTTCAAATCCTTTTTAACTCCTTCCCACCAAGTCATTTTTGGTCTCCCTCTACCTCGTTTAATATCTCCCTAATCCCATTCTTCCACACTTCGCACCGGTGCCCCCCGAGGTCTTCGTCTTACATGCCCAAACCAACGCAAGCGGTTTTCCCTTAATTTACTTTCAATATCTGCAACACCAATTTTCATGCGGATAACTTCATTTCTTATTTGATCTCGTAGAGTGTTCCCGCACATCCATCTCAATAGAGTTAATTTGTATCCTTATTCCTTAAGAGAGTTAAATTGTTTTATAAAAATCTGTTTTGACTGCTGCGTCATCCTATATCCAAATTTAAGTGTCCCCTTGTTTGAACACCACATCAATTTGAATACTTAGAAGATAGTTATGTATATATACCCATTTTCTACTACATAAATCTTTGAGGTCCAAAGTTTGCGATGCATAAGGGTGAAGGGGATGGCTAAAGGAACAACCCAAGCAATAAGAGGAACGAGAAGATAGTTCTTTGACACTACTCGTATGGGTGCAAGATAGTACTTGCTTAACTTGAATTAATAAGTGATGTATGAAAAAAGTGGGCTAAATTAGTATGCCACCTAGCTACAACCAAAAGCTACTTAACAGCAAAACTTTAAAATATCAAAAATGGCCTGGTACTTTAGTATTCTACCCTTGGTCAAAACTTAAAAGGCAAAAATAGGTTGGAGAGAGAATTTGTAAAAGCAATATGCACACATCAATAGAGAACATCCAAATAAAGAATATGCACATTTCATTAGTTCATTAATTTTAAATGGCTTAAAATATGACAATTGAAATCAATTCTCTCAATTTAGATTAGCTCAACTAAACTGAAATGAACTAGTAGCAAATCAGTAGTTATATTTAGTATCATGTTTTTTTTTTTTATTCAATTCAAATAAGTTTCATCAAATACATACAGGGACAACTTGGTTCAATTTTGTATATGTTTGCTGTTTTAGACTTTTAGTCAATTATCTTACTCTTATACAAGTAATTTATTTGACTTGAATTTAGATGCGTGGTCAAATTTATATCAAGTGCTAGATTTGAGCCAATTTCATAGGATGGCTTTGGTAATACTTAGGCACTAAATAAAACTACACTACTTGCAATTGGAAATCAACATTCTACAGCAGTGTTTATGAATTAACGTGTTATAAAATTCAAGCATGCAGTCACGTGCATAAATTGCTAGTGCAGATAATTCAAACTATGTCAGCAGCTGCATAGACACAGGTTGTACTAGGATCTTGCACTATATGTACTCTTATTTGATGTTTGTGAATTTTCTTCCTTTGATTTGGTATAGTGTATCAATAGTGAATTTTTTTTTTTAAAAAAATCTCTTGGGTTAATTGCTTTGTAAAAACCTTTTTTGTGATCTAAGAATCGTGAAGATACCAGTACTCCAATAGGCACTAAATTAAATGCGAACATTTTTTGGACTGTGATAGATGATCTTATACTTGACTGGCATTTATCATTTCAGGAGAACTTGAAAGAACCTATGGATCGAGCAAGAGACATGGTCGTCTCTTATGGTACAGGAAATACATCTTTGAAGGTGAAGTGAAATTGTTACCAACTTTTTACATCAAAAACTTGTGAAGTACTCGGGATCTGATGTGGCATTTCTCCCCTTCTCTTCCCTGTTTTTTTTTTTTCCTCCTTCAATTGCAGGCGCAGAACTCAAGTTCAGACCTACCAGATGGTTGTGTCAAAATGGAGCAGGACAGCTCAAACAAACCCTCTGATCAGCCGACTGATATGAATTCATGAAAGTCTGACCCATTGTTACTAACCACCAGTCCACGGTGTAGATCTCTTTATTTTATTTTATTTTATTTTATTTTTCATCTTCATTTGTAAATGTATGGGGCTTTGTTGATCCCGTTGCAAGTGTAGTATATTGAACTATTAATGCAAAAAATTTTGTAGCGAAAGATAGTTTTAGTTTTTGTTTGTTATTTTTTTGATCGAAAACAGATGGTAATTATTTACCCTTAGCAAATTGTAACAAAGGGGGGGATCGCATAGGTAGAATCCAATACAAATAGTATTTGAACTGGATTTGGCATGTCATTTTATTGTATAAGAATCTATAAATTGAGTGCTCTGATGTTTGTTTAAAATTGCATAGTATAGTGCAAATTATTCCTAGGAAGATTCTCTTTCAAAAAAGGGGAAAAAAGATTTCGAGGTGGACAAAATAATATATATATATATATATATATYTAMYAATAGGATTATGTGAAAACACAAACCTTAGGTGAAAATTAAAAACTTTTAATCTTGATCGTGGGATTTCGAGATGGACGGTCACGATTTAATCTATGTATATACTTGTATTTTAATCTGGGGTARATTGAAGGTTTAAAGGGGTACACGTGTACTGTTCATAACAGTAGCTGAAAGTTTTGTGTACCTCTTTACTGCTTGTATGTACTCGTTAAAATTTAAAATGTACCCATTTATTTTGATTTTCACGTTTTCATATAACATGTGGTTTTCATTGGATTRTGACTCTATATATATACATTTTTCGAATTTAAGACAATTGTACATACAATTAAGGACATTTTTACGATTTAAGACATTTGTTTATACAATTTAAGACATTTTTATGATTTAGGACATTTCTGCATACAATTTAGGATATTTTTACGATTTTGGACATTTTGTGATTTAGGACATTTTCATATACAATTTAGAACATTTTAGCGATTTTGGACATTTGCGCATACAATTTAGGACATTTTTACGATTTAAGATATTACAACAGACGTGGCGTGTGGTGTGCTGACGTGGTGTATGGTGCTGACATGTTTTTGCTGATGTGACGTGCTGACGTGGTGTGTGGTATGCTGACGTGGCATGTTGTGCTAACGTGGCATGCTGTGCTAACGTGGCGTGCTGACTTGGTGCTGATGTGGCATGTGGTGTGCTAACGTGGCGTGTGGTGCTAACGTGTTTTGCTGATGTTGCGTTCTGACATGGTGGTGTGCTGACGTGGCATGTGGCGCTGACGTGACGTGTTGACGTCGCGTGTGGTGTTAACGTGTTATCCTGACGTGGRGTGCTAACTTGGTGGCATGTTGACGTGGCGGTGCTGATGTCAAATTAGTTCAATGGATGTGATTTAATTCTAAAGATGAATGGTTGAGATTTAAGGTTATATATTATATATATATATATATATATATATATATATATATATATATATATATATGAACCAAAAATCATCACAACCATTCGCTTATATTACAAAAAAAATAAAAAATCTGATTTTCCTTACTACCCTCCTCCATTTCTCTATCATCCTCTTATCCTTTTCTCTCTCCTCCCTCACCCTTTCTCTCTCCACCGCCAACCTGGCATGCCACTGCCACCTTGTCCGACCACCGTCACTTTTACTGTCACCTCACCAGACTACCACCACCTACCACCCCCTCCCACAACCACACGGCACGACACACCACCCCTCCCCCATTTCTCTCTCCTGCCTACCCTTTCTCTCTCCACCACCATGCCACCTCGTATTGTCGCGCCGCCACAATAATAAACCCAGCCGCACCACGGCAGCTCCCACCACTATACCACAGTGGCTCTAACCGCAAGTCCATCTCCAATTACCATCGTCACACCACCACTGTCAAGCTTCAAATAACTCAACCACCCCTTTCTCTCTCCTCATCACCTAGTTCTCTCCTCTCTCCACCACGTCAGCCTCCACTCCTAACCACCACCGCCAACGTCGCATCAAGCCCCCATCCCCACGCACCGACCCTCAACCACCACCACACCCCCGACGCACCAAAACCTAGCACCGCCGTACCTGATTCTCCCTCGCACCAAGCAAAAAATCCCTAAGTTAAAGCCTAACCACCACAACCACCCAATTTCAAACCCTAACCACCACCATCTCACTTGAAATCAAACCAAAATCAAAAATAAAACTCACCACCTTTAATCAATGGATGGCTATTTGGCGATTGGAGTCAGAGATGGTTGCTGGTTTTGTTGGATTCAAAGGGCGATTCGGATGCGGTGGTTGGTGGTTATGCTGGGTTCGAAGGGAGTTACGAGTGTCGTGGTTGGTGATTTTGATGGGTTCGTGTGTGAGGGGGAGGGGGAGGGTGTGGAAGGTGGCGTGTAGTGAGGGAGGGGGGTCTCGGTGGTGGCTTGGTGCGTGGTAGGTGGTGGCTCAGTGAGGGAGGGGGTGTTAGTGTGTGCTTGGTAGTGGCTTGGTGAGGGCAGTGTTGTCAACCACAATTTAATTTTTTACCCACAATGATTTCAACTGATTAAAACTGAGGAGATCCATATTTGTCTTGATCGAACCTTATATTAGTATCAAATATTTATTTGTTAAAGCACACATAGTGTGCATATAATGCTGGTTTCTATAGTACCATGATCTGATTCACTATAATCTCCTCTGAACAATAAACCAAGCACCACCATTATAACTCAAAGACACAACCACTTTTATCGCACCTTCGCACCACCGCCCTCATCGTACCTTTGTACTACTGTTCTCATCGCACCTTCACACCTTTGCATCGTACCATTGTTCTCATCGCACCTTCCCACCACTACTCTTTGTCGTTGTCATCATTAAATCGACCCTCCTTTGTTCAAAATTTTAGGGTTGGTGAGATTGATTTTATGAGATGTTCATTGTGGTTGAGTAGTGTTGGATTAGTCATGGTTAGAATTAGGGTTTAATGAGATTTATGGTTGTGACTTGTGGGGCTTTCATGGGGGTGAGGCTTTGTGTGTTAGTGTGAATAAAATTGTGGATGGTTGTGTTTATACTTCATGGGTTAAATTGTTAATATGAGTGAATTTTGATGGTTGATGAGGTGGGTTTTAACTTTTATGGCATAGTTGTTTGGATGGTGGCCTGGTGAGAGTTGAGAAGGTGGTTAGGAACTTAGATGGCGGTGGTCATGGGTTATGTACGGTAGAGGAATGATGAATGACATGGGATGGTGAGGAAAGAGAAAATGAAAGTTTTTTTAAATAATTAAATAAGCAATAATACTTTCGTGGGGTTGGGCCGTAGAGGATAGGCCCTTGCCAGCTACCCCTGAGCAATATTCATCACCTACTTTGACTAATACCATGACACCTAATGATTCAAAGCTCCATCGATTAATCATAAAAACAGAGAACATGCTTCAGCAAAACAGGCGCCCCTCGCACTCAGTGCCAAGAACAGAACAACCAGGCTGCAAGGGAAAGAATCCTTTGCACCAAAGCTCTGACGATCCTTTACCTCACTTACTACACTTAAACCATCTCTACACTAAACCCTACACTCACACCTTCTCATCTAACAAAACTCCACAACAAAATGGTGTGGTTGAGAGAAAGAATCGCACTCTAGAAGAAATGACTAGAACCATACTTTTGGAGAGTGGTCTGCCTTGAAACTTTTGGGTTGTTGTTGTGAACACTGGTTGTTATATTTTGAACAAGGTAATGTTGAGGCCAATTCTAAAGAAAACACTTCATTAGCTCCTAAAGGGTAGAAAATCAAACATTAAAACATTTACGAGTTTTAGGGTGCAAATGTTTTGTACACAATAATGCTAAATAAATTTTGGACAAATTTAACCCTATAAGTGACGAGGTTGTTTTCGTAGGATACTCTCTTCACATAGCAAGGCCTACAAAGTCTTCAATAAGAAAACCTTGTGTGTAAAAGAAAGTATTCATGTTTTGTTTGATGAAATTGACATGTTTAGCAAGCATGTGCAGGTAGAAGATGCTGAAGAGTTCGAGATTGATATGATAAACTTTACAGGAAAAGCTGAGCATCGGTCCAGAACCAGACCGAAATCAGAAATTTTTACGGACCTGGATCGGACCTGAATCCATTTCGGTCCGGTTTTGGACCTGTTAGACCTGTTTTTTTTAAAAAGAGTAATAATAAATGTAGAAGGCAATAGTTTGTGTTCAATCGTTTCATTAGTAGGTTGCAGGTACGTATAGCAATTTGCAATTGGCAAAGAAAAATTAAAATAATATCTTTAAAAATTATTATTAAAAAAATAATCTCACGCCATTTACTATCACAGATTCACAGTAACACAATCACAAACAATTACACATTCACAAAAAACAAATAAATAATTTAGATTTTTAAACTTCATGTCACTATATTTCACAATTTAGTTCAATTAGTTGAAATAATTAAACAAAAAAAATAGAAACAATAATTAAAAAAACCACCAACTGACTTGTAGATCTATTGTAGCAGGAGACGATGACGGRGCTGCAGTGGACGAGAGAACGACGACGGCGTTGCAAGGGGCGAGGGGACTACAACATTGTAGTGGAGAAGCGACTACTAGGCGCTAGCTGCTGCTGACGACGACCGAGGAGTTGCGGAGCAGCGGAGAGGAGGGTGGGCTAACGGAGGAGTGGCGGAGTGGATGGAGAGCCTGCGGGCTGCGGAGGAGCGGCAGTCGGCGGTGAATCGACAAGGTTTGGCAGAGGAGAGAGAGAAAAGATGGAGGAGTTGCAAATGAATGAATTGCGTTAGTAGCAGAGACTCAGAGAGTGAATGTGATAACTGATAAAGTGATAAGTCACTAAAGTCAATAATTTAGCTTACGGTGTGTGTGTGTGTGTGTGTGTGCGCGCGCGCGTGTGTGCGTGCGTGTGTGTGTGTGTGTGTGTGTGTGTGTGTGTGTGTGTGTGTGTGTGTTTAAAAATTTCGGTCTGGACCAGAATATTTTGGTTTTGGACCGGACCAGACCGGAAAACCGGAATCCCATATTTCCTTGGACCTGGATCGAAATTAATGATCTGGTCCGGTACAAATTCCGGTTCAATTTCAGGTCCAGACTGGACCTGTTCTCAGCCCTATTTATAGGTGACAAGGATGGAGTAGGTGATGAATCAGACTCACCACACAACTCTCCAAAAGAGGAAGAGTCTGGTCTAGCACAAGAACATGTGGCTCAAGAGGTAAGGGATGAGAATAGTGATTCTGATGCTCATCCATATGAAGATGGTGTAGAAGAAAACACTATGGAACTAGTCCACCCATTCAAAACAACAATGAGACAAAGGGAACCAGTACTGGTCCGAGTTCAAAAATGGAAGGCACAAATACAATTCATGATACAAATAAATCGTTTAAGTACAAGTCCTCACATCCCACCGATCTTATCATTAATAATATCTCTAACGGGGTGCAAATGAGAAAATCTACTTTGCAAAACTTTGTGCTTTCTTTTCCTTCTTATCAAACGTTGAACCTACTAACTATAAGGTTTCCTTAACTGATCCAGAATGGGTTCTAGCCATGTAAGATGAACTTAACCAGTTTGAAAGGAATCAAGTTTGACATCTTGAACCKATAACTGAAAACATGTCAGTTATTGGAACTAAATGGGTGTTTAGGAACAAATTAGATGATTCAGGAATTATAGTAAGAAACAAAGAAAGGCTATGGTACAAGGGTTTAAACAACAAGAAGGAATTGATTATGATGAAACCTTTGCTCTAATAGCCAAGCTTGACGCAATTGGGATTTTAATTGCATTAGTTGCCCACATGAACTTTAAACTCTTTCAAATGGACGTTAAGACAACCATTCTCAACGGATATTCACTAAGAGTCTAATTCTTTTTAAAACAGGTGAAGTTGTCAACATAGCCCTTGCTCAACCCTAAAAACTATATGTTTGATCTCCAAGCCCAATTCATCCTTCCAAGCCCAATCCATTCCTCCAAGACCAATCTAGCCTTCCAAGCCCAATCCATCGTTTCAAACCCAAACTTTTCCAATTTCCAACACCACCAAGCCCATCACCTTAACACCACAAAATGGACTTTGTTAAAGAATAGATCCAAAAACTTTCCGACCAAGTTCAAGAGCTAACTAACTCCATGCAAACACTTTAAACTAAAATCAATGACATGGAACGAACCTCGAGCTCTTCCTTGGCCAAGCTTGTTGAAAAGGCGATCCAGAAATCCATTGACCTCACCTTTCACGGGGACTCGCCTACACTTGATCCCAGCCTTTCTTCCAAACTACCCAAGACATTTTTAGCCGAAGACATACCCAAGTTCAAACCAACCGTTAACCCCCGATTTCATCTCAAGGGATTCAAGACCACCATGTCACTCAAAGGAATCGACTCTGCCCTTTTTCCTATGGTATTTCCCTTCTCTTTGGAACCAATATGCCAGAAATGGTTCTTCTCGCTTCTTGAGAAAGAAACGATTACTTGGTAAAGCATCGCATGTGCATTCATGACGTGATATAAGGGTAACATTCAGATCCAAACTTCATTTCGAGAGCTCATGATCCTTATGCAAGGGGAGAAAGAGGGGTTCACCGCCTATCTAGCTAGATGGAGAGAAGTTGCTACCACACTAGTTTCCACTCCCACCGAAGAAGAGATGATCAAAACCTTCATTGACGGCCTTCAGCCAAAGTACAAAGATCATCTAAAGTACCAAGGCCTCACCGCTTTCACAAAGGTTTATGACATTGGAATAGTCATAGAGGACGATCTTCTTAAGGAGACTACCGAACGTTAAAAAAGAGTTAGTCCGGATTCCAGCTTTAAGATTTTGAGTCGGAGTGTCCCTCCATCTAGACCGTTTGTCATGTCTTTTTTATTCTTTTTTGAGTCTATATCATTAGGATTAGGATTTGTTTCTACATTTAGCCTTCGTGTAATGGATTTGTAATCCTCGTAATTTTCGAATATTTATAATTATATTTTCTTATAAATATACAACGATTATTTTATAAAACTATACATTTTATATAATTTCTATTATTTTCGCTTAAAATATATTTTATGATATTTATCTTTTCTTTTATCCAAAACAAATTAAATTAAAACAAAAAAGGAAGAGATATTTTAAAATTAAACCTAGCTAGATACTTAAATCAAAAAAAGGGTTTTAAACCTTTCCTCATTCCCTCACGCCACTTTTCGTTTCAAAAAAATGGAACGATAGAGAGAGAGAGAGAGAGAGAGAGAGAGAGAGAGAGAGAGAGAGAGAGAGAGAGAGAGAGAAGAGGTGAGCGTGACTACTGCTTGCTGCCACCGCTGCCATCACCGTCTTGCTGCTCGTCGCCGATCTCCGCCACCACCGGCCATCATTCGGTCCTCTCTCCCCTCTTTCCTTCTTTGTTTTAGAGTTTTAATACTTGTTTTAAACCTTGCAATTTTTATAATCTAATTTTTTATATTAATGTTTTGAGTATAATCTATTATGAATAGCAAAGATTATGCGTTTTATGATGATTAGTTTTGATTGAAAACTTCAGATTTATTGAATTGTAAAATTAGGGTTTTAATTGGGGTTTTTCATGTTTCGAATAATCTATCAACTTTATTGTTTTATTTTTAGTTACTTTTATACTCGTGATTAATCTACGAAATTTTCCAATCACGTTTACTATTTTACAAAAATTCGTTTTCGAATTGACAATTTTCGGGTTGCAMATTCGATTTCTGATTTTTCCTGATTTTTATGTTCATCAATAATTTACGAAAAATTTGTATGTATATTCTATATACAGTAAGAGACTTTGCATTAAATTTTTAGAATTTTCAAAGTTGATTTACTATTTTCATAAATTCGTTTTCGAACTGARTCTTTTCAGGGTTGGTGACTCTGTATTCGAATTGTTATTTATTTTTATATTAATCTATAATTTATGAAAATTTTTGTGGATGTTATATGTACAGTAATACACCTTACGTGAAATTTGCATAAATTTTCGCGGAGTTTTAGTATTTTCATAAATTATTACATCAGATTGACAATTTTTTATTACAAAATATGTTTTGTTATTAAAATTAATCAAAAATATTTGGCACAAAAATATATGTTAATTATGATATTTTCATATTTATTGTACCTTTTCAAAGTGATTTTAAACCATTGAAAAATATGACTTTTAAGTTTTCAAAAACACAAATGAATGCTTTATTATGCAAGCATTAAAGTTAATCTTTAAAACATGTTCGAGGTTGATTTCTAAAGGTTTTTGTGGGGTTTCAAGGGAATATATATTGCTGTAATTTCCTGTTAGGAATTAATAGTAATTGATTTCTATTTGGTTGTAGGAGGAAATTCTCCTTGAGTGATTATTGAGGTGAAAATAAATTGCGGGATTGTTTTCTTTTCAAGGTACGTACTACTTGCGGAACCCTTCATCTTAATGTTTGTTTGAGGATGTTTGAGAACTTAGAGGCATGAATAGGAAACGTCCATGGAATTGTTTAATAGCCACAAATGAATTATTTGTTTGTGTCATGGTCTATATTTGTGGAAATTGAGGAATATTGTGGAAATRGGTTTGCGCCTAAGGATTGAATTGGAAGTTGTTAATTAATCTTTTGTCATTAATTAACTGATTTATATATCATTTATGGTTGAATTAAGTGGAGTCAATTATAACTTGCTCCATGAGGTGATTTTATTACTCGTTCATGACATGATGTATGAATTGAGTAAAGGGAAGTATGCAAGTCTTAATGACGAGGTTAGTGGGCTTGTCCAACAGGTTTGTCAAATAAAGGAGTTTAATATGCCTAAGTTTGTATGTGATTTGTGGTCTTGTTTGGAGTTGCCAAATAATTAACAGCTAAATAATTAAGAGCTAAATATAATATGAATGAAGCAATAAAACTCTGGATTTGTGTACGTCTGGAGTATTGACAATCAGGGGTTGGGGTTGTGTATCATTTGCAACTTTTACAGAGCCATTTGATCAACGCGTCTCTTTTCTATGATTTTATAAAGGATTTTATCCAAAAATGATTTTATCCAAATTGGGGTTAGTTGAGATCTCATTTAGTTATGGTGACGGAGTTGCGCCTGTTCGCCATCTGGTTTATTGAATTTTTTGATGCCTTCCGACGGGGAGGCATGGGGTTATGGCACCTTGTAACTGATGACACTTGGTGTTTGGTTGATGTTCCTAAATTGTGAACATGGGTTGAGGACAACCTTGTCTGTTGCTCAAATCATAACAAAAATAATAACTATATTGAGTCATGTATTGGAGTCGAGTAAACTATTCTTGCAGGTACTAATTTGTTTAACAGGAGCGATTGATGATGTTGGGATAGAGATGTTTTGGAGCAGTTGTATATGATGTGATTGGGATTGAGTTATTATGGATCTTTGGGTTATGTAAATGTTGTTGAGTAGTCGTGAACACCACCGTTGGGTTTTTCTTTTGTATCTAAGCAGGTGTCGTAACTTGGTATGTCCATTTTAGGGGAGATGATGTCCGTTTTGTTTTCTTGTTTCGTAAGTTATATGTACTCAACTTTGCTGATTGCGTGTTTTTTTGTGTATTGTGTGTCGTCCACATTTTCCTTCTTTTGGTGGACCTGTGATGATCCTTATTTCATTTAGAAATTATGGGGAACAGACTTTTCATAGGATTGTGCAGGTTGTTGATCGCTATACATGTGCATTTGAACGTTGGGGTCCTGGGAGTGTTCGAGTGTTATATTCTTGGACTATTGTTTAATCTTTCGTCTGAAAATTTGATATTTTATAATTGAATAAAATGGTTTTCAAGTTTCGTTAGTTTGCCAAAATATTTATCCTCGGTTTTGAATAAAGGACCACAGTTGGTTCCAAGTTGTACGGTTTTAAATTCTTTGATGGTTTTCCTAAAAGTTTTGCTATTTGGTTTAGTCATTTTCCGCTGCAATATTCTGAATAAGCCGAAACGTTTTCACACGTGGTGATAACATGTCAATAGTTCTTTGTATCTTCAATTAAATATTTCATAGGAAAAAGGGAGAATTATTGGGGTGTTACAGAATTCATTTGAAATAAATAAAAATTTCATTTTTTTCATTCTTTTTCTAGCCTCCATATTGTTTGGACTACTAACTTTAATGGAATCAAACTAACTGGAAGAGTGGATCTCAGAATCAAATTAACTAATGGACATTGCCGAGAGAGGCCATTTTTCTCAAGCTCAACAAAAAATCATTCCTTTCCCATCACTTGTATTCATTTCATCCCTTGCAACCCTTTGAGCCATAACACTTTCACTAAGRCTATCTTTCTTTCATCACCCACATCTACCTAACCCTTGAGAATTCAAATGGTTCATCACCCACATGTGCAAAAACAAGTAAGTGCAAAAAATCAAAAGAACAAACAAAATCAAAAATTCAAAGTGCAAATTGAKGTTCAATCAAAATTCAAGTTCAATTGCAAAAATCAAAAAAAGCACACTGCGCACCATGGGGGGCTACATGGGGAACTTTGAGCCTTTTTCCCTTTCTTTCTTAACCTTTAACCATAGCCTCACATTACATCCATAAATGCCCTTTCACACGAGGCATAGTCCAAATCATCAACAAGAACTACGACGGTTTGATCCAAAGGATACGTAGGAAGCCTCTTCTCAAGGTCCGTCCCAATACCCAATGACATTCTGAAGTCTACTCTTCTAGTTAGTTTGACTCCCTTAATGGTGGTAGTACAAATTCCTAGCATACCACTCGACATAGACTCGAGCTTGAACCAGCGTCATGTAACCAACTACATCAATTCCCCATCTACTCACCTCTAGTCACAAATTCTAGCCTTTTCTTTTCATGAGCCTTTAGCCTATTCCTTCACACACCTTAAGGGACTCTCCTCAACTCTTCCTTAGGCTATTATATTTCAGCAGTCTCCATGCGTTCTCCTCGAAGCATCATATCGAAGCATCTCGTTCTCCCCTTGTTCTCTCCTCACACAAGCGATCAACTCAAGTCACCGATTTTGGCAACTCTAAATCACATCCCTCACCAAAAGCAAAGTTGAAACCAATGACTCAACAAGCTTGCCTTACCTTGCCTAACATCATTAACTCTTTCTCATAGCACAAACTCAACCTCTATATTGCCAAACAAGCTCACAAGCTTGGCCAAGATGGGGGGGGGGGGGGGTCACCCACTGAATCTACCATCACCACACAAACTAAGCTTTCTCATACACCGAAACCCCATGGGTTGGGGGCTCACTCACGATCATAAGAATCATTCGAATGGGGGCTTGAGACGACTTCATTCCACATTTTAAAACATCTTAACATTAGTCTATTTCCTTGGTCATCTCATGCATTAGGATAGACTTGCATTATACATATTGTCATTGCACACACTTTATAAGCATTATCATGCATACATACATCATCATACATACATCATGCATACACGTCATTACACAAACAAACTATGCAAACACATTACACAAACACATCGAACATTGCACCACCTCTACAACGAGGCTAGGGCCCATCTTATTTGAGCTATCAAACCGCCTATACGACATTCACAACTACATGCAGTCACCCTATACACGCCCATACGACATTCATCGCTATACGTGATTGTTGCTATACGCAACTATTCCTCATTACACACCCGTACATGCCTATACGGCATTCCTCGCTATATGCGATTGTTGCTATACACAACATTCTTCCCGAAAAGCCAAGGTTAGCCGTAGGGAAGACTTCCTGACAAACGAGGCGCTTCTGAAGGACATACATACACACATCTTCCCCGAAGTTTATGCTTACTGGAGGGAGCTCTTTGGAGGTTTAGCTTACCAAAAGAGATACACACACATCATTTGCGCCCCTAGGATTATGCTTGCCGAAGGGAGATATCCGGAGATTTATGGTTACCGAAGGAGATTCACAAACATCATTGGCGCCCCTAGGCTTATGCTTGTTGAAGGGAGAAATCCGGAGGTTTATGCTTACCGAAGGAGATTCACACACATAATTTGCGCCCCTAGGCTTATGCTTGCCGAAGGGAGATATTCGGAGGTTTATGCTTACCGAAAGAGATTCACATACTTCATTAGCGCCCCTAGGCTTATGCTTGCSTAAGGGAGATATCCAGAGGTTTATGCTTACCGAAGGAGATTTTCATACATCATTTGCGCCCCGAGGCTTATGCTTGCTGAAGGGAGATATCCAAAGTAGTGATGGCAACGGGTAGGATCTGGACTGGATCCTACTGGATCCAGATCCAAATCCGTTTTCGAGAGGAGGATCCATATCCGATCTAAATCCGTCGGATATTTTTTTGAAGGATCCATATCCATATCCGATGGATCCTACGGATACGGATCTAAAACGGATCCAAAACGGATCCAAAACGGATCCTGTTATATTTTGCATCATTTTGCCTAATTTACTAAAATAATTAATATTTTAAGTATGTAACCAAAAGAATATATGATAGTTCATCAAATAAATCCTAGAATGAACTAATTAACTTGAATTTGAATATTATTATTGATAATATAAGAGCGATAATATAACATATTACCTCCTATGTCACGCTTTAAAATAAAAGTGAAAGAAAATAACAACATCATTATACAAAGAATTAACACTTTCTTGCCTAATTTATTTTATTATGTAGTAGAGGAAGATGGGTAATTAGGCTCCTTGATTAAACCCTTTTATTTAGCCACTAAATTATTAGTTAAAAAAAATAAATCATCATTTAAAAATAAAAAAAACGGGTAAACGGATCTGGATCCAATTGCCATATCCAGATCCAGATTCGTTTTTCCTACCCAGGATCCATATCCGACCCGGATCCGGTGGGTCCAAAATTTTAAGATCCATATCCGCAAAAACGAATATGGATTCGCGGATCCGGGGCGGATCCAATATCCATTGCCATCTCTAATCCAAAGGTTTATGCCTACCGAAGGAGATTTTCATACATCATTCGCTCCTCGAGGCTTATGGTTGCCGAATGGAGATATTCGAAGATTTATGCTTATCAAAGGAGATTTTCATACATCATTGGCGCCCCGAGGATTATGCTTGCCGAAGGGAGATATTCGAAGGTTTATGCTTACCGAAGGAAATTCACACACACCAATTTCTTGCCCGAAGCTTATGCTTACTGATGGGAAATCTCCAAAATTTAATGCTTACTGAAGGAGATTCATATACTTCCTCCGTTTTTTTAGACGCCCCATTGTACTAAAATGACAATTTCCCAATAGATGCCCTATTCTTATTTTTTTCCTTTTTTGGATTGGGGTCCACACTTAAAATATTCATTAATCTCTCTTCAATCACTCTTTTTTGTGGGGACCACATAACTTTTCCCACTTACTTCATTAAAATATTCATCAATACACTTACTTTAACCATTTTCTCTCCTTTTTGGACCCCACTTACATTATTAAAATACCCATCAATTCATCAAATTTTACCTTGATTTCCAAAATTTAGACAATGGGGCGTCTAAAAAAAACAAAGGAAGTACATCATTTGCGCCCCGAGGCTTATGCTTGCCGAAGGGAGACATCCAGAGGTTTATGCTTACAGAAGGAGATTTACAAAAATCATTGGCGCCCCTAGGCTTATGCTTGCCGAAGGGAGACATCTGGAAGTTTATGCTTACCGAAGGAAATTTACAAACATCATTGGCACCCCGAGACTTATGCTTTTTGAAGGGAGATATCCGGAGGTTTATGCTTACCGAAGAAAATTCACACACATCAATCATATCCCCGGGGCTTATGCTTGACAAAGGGAGATTTCCGGAGGTTTATGCTTACCGAAAGATATTCACACACACTAATCACATCCCCGAAGTTTATGCTTACTGAAGGGAAACCTTTGGAGGTTTATGCTTACCGAAAGAGATTCATACATCTACAACATCTTTTCTCTTGAAAAGCCAAGGGTAGCCGTAAGAAGAAAGATCTCCAAAGGATCTAGGCGCTTTTGAGGGAATACAACCGCATGGGACGCGGTACCTGGTAAAACTAACAGTGTTTTGAAGGTACCAGAGAAAAGGATAACTTGAGATTGCATAACGTCTTGAGCTATCCTCCGTCCTGAATCGAATACTTTGACTTTCGTCTTATGAGAACAAGTTTCTCTCCAAACTTAGCCAAAGTGGGGGCTTTTGTAGACACCAAAAAGTGTCTCCCCAAATTGAATATCCAATGAGGAAAAGTATGACATCTCGAAATAGATTTGATTTCGGAAGTTGCGACAAAATCCATAAATCACAACCCATTTGCACAAGTTGAGGTAATGTTGAGTTTGAAATCATACACCGAGGGCCCAATAATAGGCGGAAAATATTTATTTTAATTATTTTTTATTTTTAGGCCTTTTCCTTTATTTTTAGGATTTTTTAGATTAATGTTCGTAGCTTATTTCTCTAACTTTGTTCTTCTCGTTTTTTTGAGTTCACTAGTATTTTTTAGATTATTTTTCTGATTTGTCTATGATTTTCTATGATTTTTACAAGTTTTATAAAATGATTTTCGAAAATAAATGAATTTAGAAATTTGTAGATAAATCCAGATAATTCGGGACACAACAAGAAAACACTCTATTACCGACCGCCCAAAATAAACCAAAAACGGTCGGTAACCATATTACCGACCGTCAACGGTCGGAAATGGAAGGTCGGAAATCCATTGGTCGGTAAAAAAGAGTTTACCGACCGTTTAACGGTCGGTAAAATATTACCGACCGTATTTACCGACCGTTAATCTCTTCATAGAGTCAAAGTCAAAGTCAAATTTTCCGACCGCTTGACGGTCGGTAAAAGTCAACACCCTTGAGTTTGTTGACTTTTARCGACCGTTAACGGTCGGAAATATAATATTAAAAAATAATAAAAATAGGTTACCGACCGTCAAAACGGTCGGTAAAATGATGGAAAAAATTAAAAAAAAAAAGGAATGAAAGTTGTCTAACATTAATGTCAGACAACTTTCCCACCTTTCAACAAAGTTCCAACGACAAAATACGGAGTACATTTATACAAATATAAAGGAATGAAGCATTTATTATCAACAGAATACGAAGTACATTTATACAAATATAAATTCCTTTAACAATTTCTTTAACCTAAAATTTACAATTTCTTCAACCTTTAGCAATCTCACCCTTCAAATTTCCAGATCTTTCAACTGCAAGTGACAAAAAAGGGCAAAATTAGGATAAAAGAAAAACACTGATAAAATAAAAGGAAATAATAAAAATAAAAGGAAATAATAAAAATAAAGTTAATGAAATATTCTGGAAAAAAAAGATAAATCTTGATAATTCAACACAATGAATCTAGTAAAATTAGAAAAAAAAACCAAAAAACCAGATTTTCTTCTAAAAATTCGAAGAAAACCAGTAAAATTATAGAAAACGATAAATCGAAAACAAAACCCATACAACGAAACATACAGTAATATCTAAAAAAGGAAATATTAAAACAAAAATCAATGAATTCGAAAAACAAAACATATTCGTCAAAAAAAAAGAAAAGGAAAACATAATCTCGAGTTGAATAAACCCAAAAAAATTAGAACAAAAAAAACCCTAATCTCAAATTTATAGAACAAAACAATAAATTGAAGGAAAAAAAGTAAGACATACCTTATTGATTCTATTTTGGTGATGAAGGAAATTAGATCTGAAATCAACATTTTGAAAGAACAAAAAAATTAAAAAATCTCCATATCATAAATGAAATCAGAGAAAAAGAAAAAAAAACCAAAATGAAAAACCTAACCTAGGTGCGGCGATGGCGGCGGCGTCGAGTAGGAGTGGAGGAGCGGCGGTTGCGTTGGCTGCGTGGCGTCGGATTGGAGGGGAGGAGCGTCGGCTGCGTCGGCGTCGGATTGGAGGGAGGTGCGGCGTCGTTGATTATGATGTTGGAGTTAGATAGGAGTGAGGAGAGATTAGATGATGCGATGTTGATTATGATGATGAAGATGAGAGAGAAGATGGAGATTTTTTTAAGGGGAGTTGAAGAGGAGAGAGAAGATGGAGATTGAAGGAAGTTAAGGAGGAGAGAGAAGATGAGGGAGTATATTGAGTGGAGTGGAAGAGGAGAGAGAAGATGAGGGAGTATATTGTGATTTGTGAGAGGAAAATAGGTATTTTGATAGATATTGCATCCGGACCCATTGACCAAAGCCTTATCCTTGGTCAAAAAATATCTTTTGACATTACCGACCGTTTAGTCGGTCGGTAATTCTAATTTAACGGTCGGTAAAGTCGTTCAAAAGTAAAAAAAAAACGACCCCAATACCGACCGTTAAACGGTCGGTACCAAATATAAACGGACGGTAATGTCCGTCCAAACTCTTAAACGGTCGGTAATTTCATAACAACGGTCGGTAAACTGCGTCCTACCTAAAAACGGTCGGTAATATAATTTTTTCCGACCGTTTTATGGACGGTCGGTAAAATCCGTCGTTAATAACACGGATTCTTGTTGTGGGAAAAATCCGGAATGTTCTAGAAGATTAACTTTGAGCTCCAAGAAAGCCAAAATTGGATAAAAGGATAAATTGAATAAAGGATAATTCACGAATCGTAGATTAGATTCAGAAAATACGAATAAAAATACCCGAACAAAAACAAAAAAAACATATATACACTGTGTGATGTGGCAAGCCACGTCACACAATCGTATATACGATTGAGGGAAACGTATATATGGTCCATATGACCGTATATACGGTTATATCCGATTCTTTTTTTATCTATCTTTTCCAAAATACGCCTATATATACATGCTCTCGGTGCTTAATCGAACATCAAAGATTTCTCTCATACACAAGGCAATTCAAAACTCTCAAAAATATCTCTCACACAAAGCACTCACAAAAACACAAATCACTCACATTATCCAAGGTTCTCGAATATGTCGCAACTTTCAGAATTGTTTCTTTGCGAATCTAGGTACATATTCCGAGGCTATTTAATTAAACTTTCTCTTTTCTTCTTATTATTAATTTTGATTAGTGTAATACTTTTGCTTTTGAATTTCAATCATGTAAATCATTCGTTTTCAATCGTTTTCCCTTTATCGCAATTATTTTGATCATAATGGTCAATGCTAACAATTTCTTTTGTTGTAATAAGCGATTCAATTGGAAGCAAAGCTTTGATACACTAACCTTTGTTTTCTTTTGTGTTAATAACGATACGAGTTGAGTTTGATTTGTATATTTGAATTTCTATTATCGCATATTGGTCATCATCTCATATGTATTTTGGCATTGTTTATTCATGAGACTTTTTGATTGTTTAAGCAAGACCGAAAAATTGTTGAATCACATTAAATTTAGATTAATCATGGACAAACGGATTTTAAGCACCTCATTAATTTGATTAATTTGAAGTGGTCGCAATAATTAGGCTAGGTAGTGATATGTGCATGATAACAACTCACTCTATTAATAGATTTCTAAGGCTAGAACGCTTCCTAAGGATTAAATTGTAAAGTTGTGTATTCAATGGATTTGATTGAATGAAATTACAATGAAACCGAGTAGAGGCTGCTACATGCGGGCAGATTGGGTCAAAGATTCTTTCATACCATGTCCCCGAACCCACGACTTGATTACTGGATCAGACAGTGGGGCCATTAAATTGACACCAATGTTTCGAGCATCCGCGTGATTAACCTGTATAGACACGGTGACGATTCCCCACTCGACAACATTACCCCAACGCACTCACATGCGGGATCCGTGGCTCAAGTCCACAATTCAAAATCGACGTAGGACGTAGGCTCGACGAAGGCACACGCCTACAATGGCCCACACGATCGGGTCCCTAGGACACACAAACGACGACTGAAAATGGCTTACGTAAGGAGTGAAACTCCAACACAAACTACTTTCACCTTAATCTAATCAAGTTAGCTTCACCTTAATCTAATCGAGTTAGCAAGTCATAAAACTATAAAAGTACTGTAGTACTTTTTAATCGGATTTCACTAAATTGGTACCATGGGCCTGTTTACATTAGTTTATTTTCTGTTCAGCTCAGTTCAGCTCAGTTCAGTTTAGCTCAATTCTTAACCCAATTTCTCTCTTTCATAATATATTCAATTCAGTTCAGTTCAGTTCAGTTGATTTCAATTAATGTAAATAGACCCCATATTAATTTGCACAAAACATAAGAACATTCTAGTAGTTTCCCAATAAAAAAAAAACAAAAAAAAACATAACACTTCCCTACAAAATTACCAATATCCTTCTCAAAAAGTGTTTCCTAAACCTAAACTAAAGATTTCTGAGGAATCTTGATCAAATACATATGAAATCAGATCAACAAAGTACTCGAATATATTTGCCAATTTTTTTTTTAAAAAAGAGTATTCGAATATTCATTCAATATTATGATCCATATTTATAAGATTTGAACCCTTTGCTTGAATAGCAGATAAACTGATAAAGTTAAGAAAAGGACATCAACTTTATTTGTTCCCTAATTTAAAATAGTCCAACCAAATCTAAACCGGCAAATACGCGTTTTAGTACTACTGCAAAAAACAACATTAAAACATTTCATTTCATTGCATTTCATTAGACAAATCTTCCCCCAAAATCTCGCATTATTAATTAATTTACCACCAAAACAACTCAAACTCTCAATCAAACCCACTTTCCAATGCATTTCTTGCTCCTTTGACCCTTCTTTTCATTGTTTTTCTTCATACCCAAAAGCCCCTTTTACTCTTTTACTTGTTTGATCTGATTATTAGCAGTATTTCTCCCAAATTATACTCCTCCTTTTTTTTTATTTTTGGGTTTATTAATTCAATTTACTAGTTGAAGTTTTCTTCGTTTTTGACTGAATTTCATTCTACTTTTGATACATTAGGTGAAGAATTAGTTATCCATGATTTTACCTGGTAAAGTTACTTTGCACTTTTAGTTGATCTTGTCATTTATATGACTTGGTCCAAATATTTTTCTGGGTATTTAGTATTTTTGCTTTTATTGGGTTATGCATGCTTTACTTAATGCTATCCAATTTGATAATTTGAATCCAAATTTTATTGGTTTCTTTATAATAATAGGCTCGGATTGCTAAAGAATTTGTGGGTTTAACTTGGATTAAAGCTTTAATTTTTATAGTTTGTTGTTCTTCATTTTTGTATACGGGGTTTGCGCTGTCTTTTTCCATTGGTAAATTGAAGCTTTTCTATTCACATTGTAGTTGAAATTGGTGCTCATGTTTGTTGATTCGAGATCAATCTACTTCTTTTGATAGAATCAATTTGTTGGGTTGAGTTTGAGTTGGATTTGAAAGGTTTGACTTTGAGGGTTTTTGTTGAATTTCTGATATTAACATTGTTGATTGGATCTTATTTTATGAAATTAGAAGTGTGGTAGCACTGGATCTTAATGTTAAGAATATTGAGAAGAAGTTAATTTGAGTGAAAATAGAAAGATGGGTAATACTTGTGTTGGACCTACTATTGCAAGGGATGGTTTCCTGCAGACAGTTTCAGCTGTAGTGTGGCGAAATCGTTCGCCTGATGATAACGCTTCTGTTTCCAATGGAGACACTAGCCAGCATCAACCACATTCACCATTACCTTCCCCTAAAGATGGGGAAGCGGCTTTGGCTACGCAAAGCGAACCCCCTAAGCAGATCACAATGCCAAAACCAGAAACTGGGCAAACCCCAGTACCCGTACAAAAACCTGAAGCTGAAGCAATGGTAATACCTAAAGCAGAATCTGAGCCAGTGGAGCAAGCAAAGCCTAAGAAACCCCTTCAGTTTAAAAGAACACCGAGTGCAGGACTCCGAGTTGAGTCTGTATTGCTAAAAAGGACCGGAAACATTAAGGAGTTTTACACTTTGGGTAAGAAGTTAGGACAAGGGCAATTTGGGACTACATTTATGTGTTTAGAAAAATCTACTGGGAAGGAGTATGCCTGTAAATCGATTGCAAAAAGGAAGCTGTTGACTGATGAGGATGTGGAGGATGTAAGGAGAGAAATCCAGATAATGCACCATCTTGCAGGACACCCTCATGTTATTGCAATCAAAGGGGCATATGAAGATGCTGTGGCAGTTCATCTTGTGATGGAAATTTGTAAAGGAGGTGAGCTTTTCGATAGGATTATTCAGCGCGGGCATTATACTGAAAGACAGGCAGCTGACCTTACGCGGACTATAGTTGGCGTTGTGGAAACTTGCCACTCTTTAGGGGTCATGCATCGTGATCTGAAACCAGAGAATTTCCTTTTTGTTAGTCAGGCAGAAGATTCCGACCTTAAAACAATCGATTTTGGTCTATCTATATTCTTCAAGCCAGGTACATTCCCTTCTCTACCTTACTCAAGTTTGGCATTCTCAAACTGTTAACCTCTGCAATCTTGTTATCCTGTTGCTGAAAAAATGGAACTTCTGACCCTTAATTATTCTGTTACAATAAATATATTCCAGCTGTTATATATATGTAGAAATAATGTATACACAATGCCTTCTAGATGCAATGTTCTGTTGTGAGGTTTGTCTTTCAGGGGCCATCAGAATAAAGTTACGATATTAAGTTTTCTGCACGGTTTAGTTCAGTGTTATCAAGGACATATTATGTTCTCATACTTTTGTATAGTCTTGCAGTGTATGAGTTGTTCTATACCATTTTGGCATGGTGTTTAAGAGTTGGATACGTCAGATAAAAAAAGTTCAATAAGTTAGCTAAAAGAGTTGAGAAAGTTAGATAGTACAAGAGTAAATGTATGAATGAAAATATTTGGGAAAATGTAACGAATGTTGAATTTAGGAAGGAGTAATTCATTAATGTTAGAGTAAATAAAAAATGTAAATAGTAAAAAAGTTATTTTTAAATTGGTTTGGAACAACTATTTGAAGTCAACCCAAAATAAAAGTGGCACGAAATAAAAACGGAGGGAGTACTGAATGAGCTACTTGACACACTAATGCAAGTACACACTAGCAAGTTATCAGTCACTGTCTAATTGGCTCTCACACATGTCATGCAAACTTTTAATGAATGAGTTTCTGGTCTGGTTTTTAGATGAGAAAATGCTGACTTGTATTGATAAAACACAAACTACAGAAAATGTACAGTGTAGATGACATTCAAGCTTTCAAGATGCTTGATTGCCTTCTAAATACAAGCTTTAAAGTGGCTTGTTCATTATTAAGAATTAAAACACTTAACATTTTCTTCTTGCCTTTTTCTGCCACTTGCTTCTTGTATATATAGAATAACTACATGCTTTCTTCCCAAGCTAATTTTGACAACTCATTGTGCACTTCCAATATGACAAGTTCACTGCTTCTTGTTTCCCAGTTGATTGAATACCGTTATTAATTTTTATGAATTATGTGGATTTCTTCCAGGGGACAAATTTACTGATGTCGTTGGGAGTCCTTACTATGTTGCACCAGAAGTTCTAAGGAAACGGTATGGTCCAGAAGCAGATGTTTGGAGTGCAGGAGTCATAGTGTACATCTTACTTAGTGGAGTACCTCCTTTTTGGGGAGGTGAGACTTTCAATATATTTTGGATATGGTGAATTTCTGGATAATATCACCTAAGACATTTTTTTAAGCATAGCAGTTGTCCTGGTCCTAATTATTTATTTCCATTCTGGGAACTTTTTGTGTAGAATCCGAGCAAGGGATATTTGAACAAGTATTGCATGGAGATCTTGACTTCTCATCAGACCCTTGGCCTAGTATCTCACAAGAGGCAAAAGATTTGGTGAGAGGAATGCTTGTTCGTGATCCTAAGAAGCGACTGACTGCGTATGAAGTTCTTTGTGAGTTATTTCTTATGTCTCTTATTATTTTTCAGTGTTTTCGCTATATGAGTTTCTGTTGATTCATGTTTGTTTGTAACTTTAATGTGGGTCAAACTTGATGTGTTTCCTGCCCAACTTTTTATCTATTAACATGGGATCATGTTTCATGAGGCAGCCATTTGTTGATTGCATTACTCCTTGCTTACGTTATCTTGGCATGACTGCTATGTGTTTTCTCTGGCACTGTGGCACATCATAACCTTGCCGGGGGGGGGGGGGGGGACAAATGCATTACACTTGTAAGTACCCCCATATTTTGAAAAATTGAGCCATACCTATGTATGTAACGTAGTTGGATGGCGTGTGAATATACATTTTTCTTTTTTAAGCATGATTGGTAAAGCTCTGAGTTCCATTCTTGACAAACTCATACCATAAGTGATCAAACGTCCCCTTTCTTTTTCTGATAGATTCTTCCAGTGCAATAACACTCCGCCTTGATATGTGGTTACTTATTTTTATATAACCTTTTGTTGTCTTAATTTTTTATGATTTACTCATTTGTTTTTTTTTTTTTTTTTTTTTTTTGTTGTAGGCCATCCTTGGGTGCAGGTTGATGGTGTGGCACCTGACAAACCTCTTGATTCTGCTGTTTTGAGTCGTCTGAAGCAGTTCAGGGCAATGAATAAACTCAAAAAAATGGCTCTCAGAGTAAGTTTTTTTATAGTTTGTGAAACAGAAGTTATATCAAGATGAAAAATATACCTCTGAACTATAGTGTATTGTGGAACCGATGTGCTCTTCGTTCTAAGTAAAAAGTCCACCTGGTTTTTGATTGGTGCTAAAAAGATTGATTCATTATAATATATTTGTATATTGCAGGTGATTGCAGATTGCCTATCTGAAGAAGAAATTGCAGGTCTTAAAGAGATGTTCAAAATGATAGACACCGYCAACAGTGGCCAAATTACATATGAAGAACTCAAGATTGGACTTGAGAAAGCTGGAGCAAACCTGAAGGAGTCTGAAATTTATGATTTAATGCAAGCAGTAAGTATCAATCTGATGATACTGTGAGTTCGATATCCTTAGAGGATAAACCCATGGTGATACAGATGACCTTCGTGGCTGTTGTTCTCTTTTTTTTTTTTTTAAAAAAAAATAAAGAAATAAAATTTTCTCTTTTTGCTCTTTTTCTAAACTTGCAGTGGCCTGTATCCAGCTGCTACTTTGGGGAGTAATCTTTGTCCTTTTGTTATTAGGACTCTATAGCTCTTGTATATGCCTACTTATGTACTGCCATAAAGGACATTTGGTTTCTTTTTATTTTTAGTACTTCGTTTATTGCTGAGTCTTGGATGATTTCGCTAATGCACTGTAATATGTAATGCTGCAGGCTGATGTTGATAACAGTGGAACAATTGATTATGGAGAATTTATAGCAGCTACATTACATCTGAACAAAATCGAGAAACACGATAATTTATTTGCGGCTTTTAATTACTTTGATAAGGATGGAAGTGGTTATATCACTGCAGATGAGCTTCAGCAAGCTTGCGAAGAGTTCGGAATACAAGATGCACGTTTGGAGGAAATGATTAGAGAAGCTGATCAAGATAATGTAAGTAACTTGCTTTTCACATTTACAATATTTATAACTTGCTTAACATTCAACATGATTCTCGTGAGTTGCTAAAGAGTTAATACAATGATAATTGGGATCATGAATCCAAATATCTATTGTTTGAAATGTGATCAGTAACTCTTCACCGAAATATATCCTGTTGTTCAATTTGCAGGATGGACGTATTGACTACAATGAATTTGTTGCAATGATGCAAAGTGGAAATCCGAAAGCAGTTCCTGGAAAGAAAGGTCAAGATTTCAATTTTGGATTGAGAGAAGCGCTAAAGATGTAGTTGCGTTTTTTTGCTTTTGGTATTATTCTCAGGGTCTTTCTTTCCATTTATATGGTGAAACATACGAGTAACTTGATTGTCCAGTTAATTTATGGTTGTATCGTCTTATAATGAGGTTGTATAGCGGGTCATGCTTTTTTAAACTATGGCTCTTAGTGTATGCTTCAGATGTGATTCCTGTTTTTCAGGAGTTTTGAAATTACAGAGATATACAAGTTGAAAAGTAAAAAAGCTAAGTGTAATGCTACTATTTTTTTTTGTTTTATTTTTTATTTTTTCAGATTTAAAGATGCATTTATCTTGTGTGACTCCTTTTCTAAAAAATGTTTCGGGTAATATCGTATGCCATTACGCATGCATTCAGAGTTTCATTTAGGATAATTAACTGGTAATGCAAAATTTTCGATAATAGAATTATACTAATACTTAAGGTAGTTAAGGATGGGGGGAAGAGGAGAGATGGTACGATTACACTTAGTGTAACCTTGGCCTACTTACACAAATGCTCTTAGCCAATCACAATGAAGTTGAAAATTTATTTTAGGAGGGAATGCAATTGGGTTTTGGAGGGATAGTCTTAGTGGTTTGGGGGAAAATTTCCCTCCATTTTTGCATCAATTTATTTTCCCTCCAATTGTAATGTTTTGGGTTAAATTAATTAAGATTAGTTTAATTAAATTGCAAAGTTTATTAGTTCCTGCTATAACATAAATTGATTTTCGGCGACTTATTTTGCTGTCCTTTTTCGACGACCTATATGTGGTGAACATTTTTCCGGTGTTTTTTTAGACGACTTTCCTTAGGCGAGCATTTTCAGTTCTTATTCTGGCAGCTCTCCTCCGGCAACCACTTCGGTAAGTAGTTGTAGAAATGAAATGCTATTTCATTTTCAATTTAATTGCAATTCCATTTTGTCTTTTATGTTTGTATGAATTATTTCAATGGATTAAACTCTTAAAGCTTATGTAAACCAAAATTTTATATTAATTTCAAGAACTTTTTTTTAATGTTTATCACTTTGTTGATAATCTTTGATATGTTATGTAGTGTAGTTCCTATTTTTTGGGTTTGAATCATATTGATGGTGTGGTATTCATGGAGGTTGTGGTGGCGACATTGATAGAACAAAGGTCGTCTTTAACAATAGGTTCGTTGTAGAAGATGAATAGATTATGAAAATTTTTTCACTTGGAAGATCATTTTTTTTACTTAAAAGGATCAAATTGTGTTTATGAGTACTTTTTGGTTTTAAAAAGTTTTGTAAAACTTAGTTTACCGGTTTAATTTTTAAGATCATTTATCTAATTTAGAGTATTAGTGTTCACGACAATTTCACTTTTTGCAGCTTAATTATATGGAAGAAAGTGACGAAATAGATTTGAAAGAGATTCTACTATTTGCGGTGCATGAACGAGATTTCACTACAAATCGAAGGCAAAGAAGAAGAAAAAATAAGGGAAGAGAAGAGGGCGAACAAGAAGCAGCGGTGCACGAATTTCCATTTGACTTAAACCTTTAATAGGCATTTTTTAGTTTATTTCCTAATTTAACCCAAGTTAGCCTTGTTTTGTACTTAAATTATTATTGATCTAATCTCATAAAACTTGATTTGTACTTCTCTATTTATTAGTGTCTAAACTTTTTTATTACGGAGTGGTGTAACGAACTAATTATATTTTGGAGTTTATGTTTATTGTCCAATTCTACTTTATTTTGTCTATGGCTTCAAGTAACTGATATGATCCCCATAAAACATGTTCCGTACATTTTAATTTATTCATAGCAAAACTCATTTAATACTTGTTATTATTTACCTTACAATATAAAAACAGTTTGGTATCCACAAAATACTCAAGCTTTCATATTACGATTTTATGTTAAACAATACAATTCTTATCCTAAAGTTTTGAACACCGTCTTTCATTAAATTATGAACCACACGTTTTAAACAAAATCCTCGTGCAATATTATTAACTAATTTGGTAAATACTGCATAATTACTGGCTAAGCAGCTTACAAATCATATCTCGTAGATGAGTTCACGTGGGCTCAATAATGAAAAGTTAGTCTTTTTTCATCAATGGAGACTGAAACTTGTTTGTTTTTCCCTCCATTGTATCTTTCCACAAATCAACGTTGTGAAAGCTAAATTAAAAAGAGATAATAGTATTTTGTAATCTTGTTTTGTTTTAAAAGAACCGAGAAAAAAAGTATATTTTTCGATTCCTCCAAAATAAAATAAGAAATCAAATCAGTATAATTATTAATTATGGGTGGTTAACACTTATTTATTATTTTCATTCAATTCTTGTACTTGTATGTCGAAAAATGGCGAAACAATGATTACAAACGCATGCTTCTTTACATTCCCGAGCTAAGAGAGAAAGCATTAATTAGTGTTATGCTACTCGTCCACGAACAGGTAATGTGTATTTACGTCGTCATATATATTTATTACATCCTTGAACAAGTTTTTGGATCCTCAAAATAAAAAAATTGTCCTTTCTCTTTCCTCCCAAGCTTGGGCAACGTATTTGACTATGTATATGAGGATCATTTGTTATTAAGAAAGACATATATTATATCAAATTTGATGCAAGTTTGCTAGCTAGCGTACCCAAAACAATGCAACATAAGTTAAATGTCGTTTTATTCCTTGAGAGAAATTTGTGACCCCTCTTTTATTTTGTTTTGTCATCCTTTAATTTGATTAAATATCCCAATTTAAACATTTTAGTGTGACTCAATATATTTTTGTATGAGGCAATAGACAACTAGTAAAAATGATAGAAATTTTAATAAACACTAAACACTCCCTTAGCCAAAGTTAATAGAAGAAAAACATTATTAGAGCGTATAATTCGAGTACAAAATGATATTTAACTAGAAAGAATGTTAAGACTATGAATCACAAACTATATTCTAAGAAAAGCTAGCTACAAACATAACAATAATTTATTTACAATAATTACAATATATTTAACAAAACTTATCTTATTATATTACATTTATTCATACGTTAATCATGTGTTTCTTTCCACAAGTCAACGTTGTGAAAACTAAATTAGAAGGAGATAATAATATTTTGTAAGCTTGTCACATTTTGTTTTAAAAGATCGGGAAAAAAAGCTTATTTTCCGATTCCTCCAAAACTCACAGATTAAATCAGTATAATTATTACTTATGGATGGTTAGCACTTAATAACTGTTGGAATTGAATATGGAAAATTGGTGGGAAAATGAATAAAAACGCATGCTTAATTACATTCCCAAGCAAGGAAATAAAGCATTAATTAGTATTAAACTACTTGTCCACGAATAGATAATGTATAGTTACGTCCTCAAATATATTTTTACATCCTTAACAATTGTGTTTGATCCTCAGAGTATAGTTTTTGTCCTTTTCTACTTTACTATTAAGCTTGGCCTATATACTTGGCTTTTCAACTACCATATCGAAGACACAAATGAAAAAACGATCCACCTTCACAACGATGACCATCGCCGGCGCAAAACTTTTGGAGCAAATTCGCCATGGGTTTCTCTGTGATCGGCTTTTGCCTTTAGTGATTTTCATACGAAATAACTAATTCCAAATACAAACATCTGAAAATCAACCATCGTCGGAGCAAATTAGAAGTTATGGTTTACTTTTCTTCGCCGGCAAACAACCAGCCGTCGAAAGGAGCACATCAGAGGGGAAGAATGTTGGTCGGTGTTCGTCGGACTTGGTCGGCGATGGAAAGCTGATTGGTCGGCGTTCGTCGCCGGCGATGAACATTCATATTGGTCGGCGTAGGTATTGTCGGCGATCAGAAAATATCATTACTTACAAAAAAAAAATTAAATGTAAAAATATTTAAAACAATTAACATAAAAAAATTAAGTTAAAAAAATATATTTGAATTTCAAAATTTGAAAATGTTTGAAATTGTTTTGGAATTWGAAAATTTAAGTTAGTAGACCCCAATATTGTCAACCAATGAAATTGCAAGAAAACATCTGTGTATGTAGGCCAAGGTTACACTAAGTGTAAGCGTACCCTTTCTCGGCGGAAGAGAGCTGTCACCAAAAACTTAGCTTAGATGTGCGCAATCCAAGAATTTGACTACTATACTTGGGATAAACTGCAGCAACGCTAAGACTAACTCTTCCCTCCCAATCCTCAGGAGTGATCTTCTTCACTGATGCGTTATAGGCAAGAACAGCTTACACTATGGGTGTGGCTAGGATCTGCACATCAATAAAGGGAAATCCGATGACGCACTTGGGCTGAGTTGCTAGCCATTTATCTGTGTCAATTGAAAATTAACATCTGGTGCAATGTTACTATATATTTTGTTTCACTGATAGCGGTACAAGATCTTCGTCTCATAACTATGAATGATCATGTCAAACGGGCCTGGGACGCGCCCGCCACGGGGAGTGCAAGTCCACATCACAAGACCAAGGAGGTTCCACCTCAAAACCATATGGCAATGAGGGGAGTAGCCCCTTAGCCTTATAATGTAGTCTCAACTCTCGAATTCTTTCGACGTGAGATTTTATCACACAACAGTCCCCTTAATTCCAATGTGGGATAACACATACACTCACATGTGGGTTGTTCATGGGCTTAACACTCCCCTCACATTTGATTGTCCGTAAGTTGACCCAGATCAATCACACCCAACCTGGGCTCTAATACCATGTCAAACGGCCTGGGCCACGCCCGCCACGTGGAGTGCAAGTCCACATCACAAGCAAGGAGGTTCCACCTCAAAACCATATGGCAATGAGGGGAGTAGCCCCTTAGCCTTATAATGTAGTCTCAACTCTCGAATTCTTTCGACGTGGGATTTATCACCACAACACTCCCCCTTAATTCCAATGTGGGACAACACATACACTCACATGTGGGTTGTTCATGGGCTCAACACTCCCCCTCACATGTGAGTTGTCCGTAAGTTGACCCAGATCAATCACACCCAACCTGGGCTCTGATACCATGTCAAACGGGCCTGGGACGCGCCCGCCACGGGGAGTGCAAGTCCACATCACTAGACCAAGGAGGTTCCACCTCAAAACCATATGGCAATGAGGGGAGTAGCCCCTTAGCCTTATAATGTAGTCTCAACTCTCGAATTCTTTCGACGTCGGATTTATCACCACAACACTCCCTCTTAATTCCAATGTGGGACAACACATACACTCACATGTGGGTTGTTCATGGGCTCAARAGATCAGTACACTAATTATACCATCAATGCAAGGCCCCGATCCTCAGTCTTAATGCAGATATTGACAAGGCTGATAGAGAGCTTAATCTGGAAGCTGATCGTATTTACAGATGGAATGGGGATGCAGATGTGCTGCTCAATGTGTTCTTAGTATTCCCCTAACGAGAGCATCTTGCTATCCCCTAACGCCAACTCCAGCTCAACTACTATGTTTTTATTTGATAGATGCACATATCGTAAAAAGGATCTTAATTTACAAGGCAGGTCTTTTATGTATGCTACTTAGGTGGCTTTGAACTATCAGAATTGACAGATTAGAAATAGCAGCAGATTGAAGAATTGTGTTAAATCAAATGATCACAACTCTTCCAAAGTTATCTTTTGGATTGCAGTTATTAGTGATTATAATCTTTGGTTTCGATCATTAAAATGCGCTATATACAGAACAAAAAGAAGCATTGTAGAATTTGATAGCGAATGTGTTATATACTTGTATTGATAATATTATGATCCACTCTCAAGGATAGTTAAGTCAAAGTCAAAGTGGCGGCGAACTACAGGTAATTAGCTGCAACAACAGCTAAAGTAGCAGACTAGCTAGTAAGAGACGGTAGGGGAAGCACTATCAAGTCTTATTTATAAAGCTTTTGTCACTTTGAACAAGGATTGGAGCTCAATTCCCATCGGAAGCGCCTCAAGCAGCGTAGCCGGCCTCCAACTAGATCAGCAAGCACAACACATTTCATCGGGTCAAAGAACGGACAAACCACAAAGAATGTCAATCTTTAAAGCAAGGGTCAACCAAAAATTCATGTTCAACACCATGAATGCAAGTTGGGTAAAAATGTACAAAGACATGGATTGGGCCATCAGGGCCGAAATGGAATCCCTTCCTATGATTAAGATGAATTTCTCTGTACTTGCCTGGAATGCTAAAGGCATTGCGATTTGCGAGACCAGGATTTAGGAGAAATATCAAACAACTAATTCGAGACCATGACCCAACAATGCTTGTCATCACTGAGGTTAGGGTTTTTAAAACTRGAATTCATGAGATTTGTGAGCCTTTGCCTTTCAATTCGATATAGGTTCTTGAGCCCGTGGGTTTTATCGACAAAGTTATTGTGGAACTCGAGGGTTAATTCCTTCAATCTAATTTACGAAGAATTACGCACCATCCACGACATGATTTCTTACTACTGCTGTTTATGCTGCCCTAYATTTAGAGAGAGGAAACTAATATGGAATCATCTTATCAATTGTGCATCTACTGTTAATTGTCCTTGGATAGTAACAGGAGATTTTAATGACTCACTTGTGCCTCAGAAAAATGAGGTGGAAAAGCTCCCAATATTATCAGGATGAATTTGCATAAAGAGACAATGGCAAATTGTGGTCTTTTAGATGTTGGTTTTAGTGGTTCTCGCTACACCTCAAAGTGCAAGTGATACTCGGGGGGAGGGGGGGATTGAGTATTAGCCAAGTGTTATAAAATTTCGATTGATTTGAAAACAGTTAAGAAACAGTTCAGTGTGCAGCGGAAATAAAACAAATTATTAACACAAGGATTTAACGAGGTTCAACTTCTAATATGTGTGCATCCTCCATTCACTCACTCTTTTTATTAATTAACTCAGAGAAACAAAAAGCATACTCTCAATCAACCTATGCACCTTTTGTGAGTGTGAGTGTGACCATTGTGACTATGGGATGACATGGGACTAGTTCCTTTTATCATGTTTTTTCTTTGTCCAACAAGTGTCAATAACATGACCATTTTTACCACAATAGATACATACGTGCATGTCCTTTGCCATCACATACCCACCTCTCTTGAATTCTGAAATCCAAGTAGTCTCATCTCTTCCCAACTTTGGTGGCTATTGGGAATCGGTTCCAAAATACCCTAAACCAAACCTTTGAGCATTTTCTGGTTGTGAGGTTAGGAAGTTCAAGGTATTCTGAGCATCAAACAACCTGTTCATCTGTCTCAAGCAATCACTCAAATCCTGTTCCTTTGTATAAAGTTTCTTAAATTGAGCCTCATTGAATTATGTAGCAATGACAATATCCAATTTTGCCCTATGAAACCCATCCTTAAGTTTTGCAACCAGTTCTGGATTTGGTTCAGAAGTGATCTCAGTGCTATCGCCTTTCCTTAGTTCGTACAGCTCGGATTGTAGATCACAAATTTTTGCTTCATATTCAAAAGGTAAAGATTCAATATCAACACCTAGGTTATTTGGAATAACTTCAGTGTTTTACCTTTCTTAAATTCACGTACTTCATTAAGTAAATCACAAATCTTACCCTCGTATTCCAAACATAAGGCCTCGACATTAGCACTTGCATCACTTAAGCTAACACAAGAAGTTTTCAAAGCCATATATTCATTAAACAATTCTTCAACATCATCAATTAAATAGTTAAAACCGTGTAATAAATCAGAACTGTTTAAAGTAGAACTTTTATGCTTGAGTAATTCGAAATTTATGCAATAAGTTTCGACTTCCTTTAGCTTACTAAAACCTTTATCATCGTTTTGATATAAACCGATTTTTGATAAACCAGATTGAGGTTTAAGCATCTCAAGTTCGATGTTCTTTTGTTCTTAACTTATTTCAAGCTCTGAAATTTTTTCGATCAGATCTGTACAAATAAGTTCAAGCTCAGCAGAACGGTTCTCACTTATGTCTAAATTTCTTGTTACTTCTCTCAACTTCTTTTTGTTACCTTTATAGGTAGCATTTCCTTTAACATTTTGTTCTATTGTAAAATCAAAGAAATCTAGCAACTCATCCCTATCAAAATATCTCATTTGTTCTTGCATATTAGAAATGGTTACATTTTCTTTGTCGGAAGAGCTGCTTCCTGCCATGAGACACACTTGTGCCTTGCTCCCAGAACTGGTCTACATTTGGTCCACTTCTCCCAATAGTGCAGTCACACATACTAGGGCTTCATCCTCTTCACTTTCGGACAGGCTTATCACGTACCTATCAAAGATAAACTAATCGCAACAACTAATGTAACTAGCAGTTTTAGGGTCGAACCACGAAGAAGAAACAAGTTGTGATCAATCGAATGAAAGCATCTAAACTAGTAAAGGGCCTTTGATTGAAGTTTGTGTTCAGCTAAGACTAACAAGAATGATGGATTAAGAGGATTAAACTATATAAAGACTAAGTTTAAGACTGTGGTTCACTATAGCAGTAATTAGCAATGATTGGGCATCAACAATTCACAACAAAGAATAATCGAAAATAGGGTTAAAGTTCTCTCGAATCGTATGAACCATAGAACTACTCCTAACCGTATCTCTCGACCTAAGAAAGTCTCGTTCTACCTATTGATGTAGATCTTGTGCTAAGTCTCAATCGCTAGATCTAGAGACTCGTGACTAATCAAATTAAGCAATTAAGTCAGGCCCTACTAAATTGATTAACATGAAGAACAATCTAACAGGAAATCAATTAATAGCCAAGTCAAGAATTGAATCAAACCCAAATTACGCTAATCATATTGCTATAGATCCCGAATCGCCTTAGAAATTAAACTACTCACACATGATGGAATTAAACCTAACAATAGCAATTGGGGAAAACATGATTGAAAGCATAAATAAATTGAAAGTAATAATAAAAGAGAATAAAGATTGAATAATTACCAAAAGTACACAAGGAATTGAAGAACGAATGCTTGACTTTATTGAATTATCTACTTGTATCAAAAACTAATTTAGGGTTCTTGAGAGAATATGTAGATATAATTCTAAACTAATCTAGTCCAATGAAAAAGTAATTTACAAAATAGGATTTCTCTCTATTTATACCACTAACTTCCTAAGATAGAAGCTCTAGCTAATTGCAATTATATCCCCATAATTAAAAGCCAAAGAAACAATTCAGAACCGGCCAAAATCTGAACTCAAATCGATCAGTTTGGTATGACTGAACCGATTGGTTCAGTTAAATCGATAAGTTTGGTCTTCAACCTGCTCCTATTGCCTTTGTCGCTCCAAACCTTGCTCCTTGCTACCCTTCCGAACACTCCGTAGTGCTCTAAAACATCCCAAGATTGATTCAAAAGTATGGATAGAACATGAAACTAAACTAAACACTATATACACAATATTAATAGCAAAGAGGGCTTTAAGAAGGTCAAAACCATACAAATTGATTGGAGAATGAGGGGGAAAATCCATATATCTAATAAACACATCAAACTCTTGCTTGTCCTCAAGCAAGCTCATCTAGTACCCAAATCAAACATGTTTCACCCCATAAAAACAACATCGCAACTATCCCCATGACCCTTCCCTTGACCAAAGATTCCAAGTAGCCCAATGCCTATCCAAGAACATAAATCATTAATAACATAACTAGCCATCAAGTATAGAGAGAATAGGAATCAAGGAAGGACTTCTCGCTAGTGACACTCATCTCTTTGTGTGGTGGGTCAAAAATGAACCCATTCGCTCACCACCCCACATGTCCATAAAATGCGTACACGAATAAACTTTTGTAGCCTATAACACTAAAGGACACCCTCCCATCTCACCAACACTCAAGTGTTTAAAAGGGTTATCAACCTACAAGTCAACTCGAAATGCATGCACAAACTTAACAACCTTGACAAGGTACTCAACCTAAGAGACACAAGGGCTTAAATTAGGGGTAGGATAAAATTTTGGGATATGTGAGCGAAAAGTCTAACTTAAGGGAGAATACTCTACTCGTCACAAATAGCCAAGTGAAAAGGCTAATACAACTCCAAGCAACCCCAACTCAAATAACCAAAATCGTCTAAATCCAAGAACACAACCACATCGCATCATCATCCATATTAGAGTACCCCACAAGTGCAAAGACATTATTTGACTAACAAACTATAAAATAAAGCTTATTTTTGGATTTTTAAAAATTGTTTTTGAACTATAATTACAACTTTTGCTTTGCACTATACGAAGAAACGATGACTATACTCAAGCTAAAGAACCAAATGTAAAACACCACATCCACTCCGAATAATCACCAATCACGAGCCACCATAAAAGCATACACCAAACACACACCAACCTCCCAAATGCTCCCCCAAGCTAAACTTAGGTTACACGAACAAGGCCAATATGGGTTGTAATGTAGGTAATCACGAAACGAAAGGAATAAGGATCGATCAAAATTAGGGATCAAGGGAATAAATAGTGTTTCTAAACAATGCAGCACGACTCCTAACAATCGAAAGCCTCCTATCATGCTCAACATATGACAAAATAGCCAACTAGACAAGTACCAAGCCAAGATTAAGAGATAGTGACGCACTACTACATTAGGAACTAACACACAAGAAAGAAAGGAACATGATTAAACGGTTATGCTCAAATCCTCACAAGTTCAATCCTTTCTCGTTCCAAGTAAATACATCAAGCTCAGCCATGCCAATCAAATAAAGTCAAGGAATCAGAAAAGCGGGACAAGATCACAAAGGTCAAGTTCAAGAATCACAGGCATAAAAAATCTTCACTAATGGGGCATAGGGAGACATGCTTCAAGAGAATCCATATATATACTAGAGAGAGATCACTAAAAATTTCTACATTAAACTAAGAAAGCAATACATATACAAGTAAACTTCCACTCCTAATGAATGGTACAAACCTTGCAACAATCCTAAGAAAGCAATAAGAACTACACTAGAAAGCAATAAAACATACCTCAAACTAAGTCAAGAATTGAAACAAACCCAAATTACGCTAATCATATTGTTATAAATCCACAATCATCTTAGAAATTAAACTACTCACACATGATGGAATTAAACCTAACAATAGAGATTGCGGAAAACATGATTGAAAACATAAATAAATTGGAAGCAATAATAAAAGACAATGAGATTGAATAATTACCAAAAGTACGCAAGGAATTGAAGAACGAATGCTTGACTTTATTGAATTATCAAATTGTACCAAAAACTATTAATTTAGGGTTCTTGAGAGAATACACAAAAATAATTCTAAACTAATCTGATTGAATGGAAAAGTAATTTTCAAAATAGGATATCTCTCTTTATATACCACTAACTTCCTAAGATAGAGAGCTAGCTAATTACAACTATATTCCCATAATTAAAAGCCAACAAAACTAATCAGAATCGACCAAAATCTGAACCCGAATCGATCGGTTTAGGTTAAACCAAATGGTTTGGTATGACTGAACCGATTGGTTCAGTCAAAACGATCAGTTTGGTCTTCGTCCTGCTCATATTGCCTTCATTGCTCCAAACCATGCTCCGTGCTATCCTTCCGAATGCTTCGTAGGGCTCTAAAACATCCCAAGATTGATCCGAAAGTATGAATAGAATCTGAAAGTAATCAAAACACTAAATACACAATATTAGTAGAATAGAAGGCCTTTAGAAGGCTAAAACCATACAAATCGACAAGAGAATGAGAGTGAAATCCATATATCTAATCAACACATCACTTTCACCACCTAAATCAGAATAACGCAGGCGGCTAGCATAACGCTCTTTGTCATCCTCTTCTCCTTTTGTCCTCCCTTTTTGTTCTTCCATTCTGGACAATATATGATCGTATGTCAAGTTTCACCACATTTGAAGCAACCTGTACGAGTGCCGGGGCGGCATCGAGCCGCACTGGGTCTGATCCATTTTCTCCGAGGGGTACAATTAGGTGATGACTTTGGTTTTGCTAGAATTAAATTTTTGCTTTTGCATATTGTGAGTATTRTTGGAGTTGTGTGTATTATACTCAAAAGGAGTAGAGGAAGTCMCCATCGCACTTCTTTCGGGAAGCTGCGGAACCCGTTTTAAGCCTTGCCTATAATTGCATGAAGCAAGGCGAAGGACTCCATAGTCTGGTCGTGCACCAAAGGTCATGGATCAGGGAATAGGGGTAAGGGCCAAGTAGTGCACAACGCCCCCAGCATCTAGCGACCTCTACTTGGTCATTGCAAGTCCATTGTCAAAAAGACAACAACGAACATATTTTTCGTTTTAACCCTAAGCATGCAAAGATTACTAAGTGGGTTGTTTAATAGAAATAGATACAAATAATGTCTAGTTTGTTGTGACATGTGTTGTTAATTTCGTATTCTAGGAGCCTAATGCCGGTTGTCCATTGCTTATCTTATTAGGCGTGAAACACGAACTTTGTCGGTCTTTGTTAAAGCATATTAAGGGTGATTGACAAGCATGCAAGCACATGACGAGAAAATGAATGTTTTGCCTTAAAGTTTCTTTTAATTTGAATGCCAAATAGTTGTTAGTCAATATTACATGAAAATTACATAGAAACTCGAATTTCTAAATCAAGCATGCAAAAGAGTTTTAGAATTGAGATGTTGGCCTCAAACTTACCTTGCAACACGTCGCCGTAGATCAAGGATGAAGCTTCAAACCCTTAGGAACCCTTTTAGAACCATGAGAACCCTTAAACCACCCTAATCTAATTGTACTTGTAGAGTATTTGTGAGAGGAAATTTTTGTGGAGTGAGAGGGAGAGAGTATTGGACGAGTGAGAGAGTGAGAGAGCAAGTGTAGCAATCGTCCAAACTTTACAAATGAACATCCAAGGGTGCCTATTTGTAGGAAAAGTGCAAAAAAGGAAAGGAATTTTTGGCACTATAGCGCCCACGTGTGCTTGATTTGGGCGCTGTAGCGCCCAAGTCTTCTTACCTTATTTAGCTTTATTTGTCGGGTGCAAATGAGGAAAAGATTAATTCTCCGCGTTCAAACGTCAATGGCTTGCAAGGAAAGCTAGGCGGATGAATGTGTACACCCACGGGGAGCAAGTCACAATCCGAAACGTTCCGGAAGCTTCTGGAATGTTCCGTTTCGCTCGGTTACGCGTTTTGCTTAAAAAATTCATAAATATTTAAAAAACAAGTAAAAAAATTATGAAAAAATGTAAAAATTCCTTGTAAAATTTAGTATTCTATGTTAAAATTTAGTATTTTTTGGATTTGTTTTGATAATTTAATTAATTATTGCAAAATTAATTAWATTGCCTAAAASTCTAAAAAATTGCAAATATGCTTATTAGAAGAATCCAGAAAAATTCTGAAAAATTCTAGAAAAATGTTTAAAATTAAGTTAAAATTATTTGCAAATTAATTTTTTTTGAGGTGCCAAATGCTTGAAATGTGCTTATTGTAAGGGAACTTGCCTTTTTTTTAGGGCCCGTTAGGATCCTAGCTCTCTTGATTTGTCTTGTGTGTTGCAAGGGGTGTCTTATCATTGGCCGTCTTGGGCTAGGGTCAAATTTAGGTATCTATAGAAGCCCCCACTTTGGCTGAGATTGTAGAGATGAAGGTCTCATAAAACAAGAGCCAAAGTACCTGGTACCTGTGAAACAAATGCGTTAGTTGTACCTGTACCTATGGTTGCTATTGCCTACTTGCTTGTCTGGGTTGCTTGTGCCTTTGCTTGTATTTCCACCTATGCTTCTATCTCTGTAGGTGTGTTCCTTTTGGGCCTTGTCCTACATTGATTTTGTTCGTGGGCTTGAGTCACGGATCCCGCACGTGAGTGCGTTATTGGGGTAGTGTTGTTGAGAGGGGAATCACCATCGTGCCTATACAGGTTGATCATGGACGCCCGAAACATTGGTGAAAAATCAATGGCCCCACTGTTCGATCCAGTAACCAGTTCGTGGGTTTGGGGACATGGTACGGAAAAAATCATTGACCCAATCCACCCGCATGTAGCGGCCTCTACTCGGTTGTCATTGTAATTCCATTCGATTAAATCCATTGAATACAAAACTTAGCAATTTTATCCTTAGGAAGCGCTCTAGCCTTATAAATCTATTAAAGAAAGTGAGTTTCTATCATGCAAATATCATTACCTAGCCTAATTGTTGTGAATACTTCAAATTAATCAAATTAATAAGGTGCTTAAAATCAGTTTGTCCATGATTAATCTAAATTTAATGTGATTCAACAATTTCAGGTCTTGTTTAAGCAATCAAAAAGTGCCTCATGCATAAATAATGTCAAAGTACATATGAGATAGTGGTTAGTATGCAATAATAGAAAACTCAAATATATAACTCAATCTTACCTTGCTTCGCTATCAGTCACAAGAGTAAACAAAGGTTAGTGTATCAAAACTTTGCTTCGACTTGAATCGCTTATCACAACAAAAGAGATTGTTAGCATTGACAAGTACGATTAAAACAATTGCAATAACGAGAAAACGATTGAAAACCAATGAATTTACATGATTGAATTCAAAAGAAAAATTATAATATTAATAAAAAACAAGAATAAAAAGTAAAGAGATAATTGAATTGAATAGCCTCAATTTGTACCTAGATTCGCAAAGAAACGACTCCGAAAGTAGCGACGGATTTGAGAACCTTGGATTTGTAAGTGATTTGTATGAGTGATTTATGAGAGAGATTTTTTAGAGTTTCGAATTGCCTTAAGCACAAGATAATTCGTTGATTTTCGAGTAAGCACCGAGAGCATGTATTTATAGGCGTATGAGAAAAGATAAGTAAAAAAGGATATATGCAATATGGATGCAACCGTATACACGGTCACAAGGACGGTATATATGGTCCTCGCAACCGTATATACTGTCATCTTGACCGTATATACGGTTGTGGCTGACGTGGACAACCACGTAAGCGATCGTCCGTGCTTAATTATTCGTTTATCTATCTTTTCGTACGGGAATTAATATTCGTGTTTTTGCATCTAATCTACTATCCAATTAACCTTTATCCACTTTTGGATAAAAATGATTAGAATATTCCGCATTATTCTCGAATTTTCTGAATTTCTCTACGAATTTCTAAATTTATATTTTCAAAAATCATTTCACAAACTTGTAAATATCATAGAAAAATCATATCAYAAAAATTCATTAAAAAAATTGGCGAAATCAGAAAAAAGAGAGGAATAAGATGAAAATGAAAAATATTAGAAAAGACCTTTATAAATAGTTCTAAAAAATCATTTTTACTAAGAAAAATGCCCTATAAATGGAAAATAATTAAAATAAATATTTTTTGCCTATTATTGAGCTCTTGGCATACATTTTAAAATTCAACTTTAACTTAACTTGTGCAAAAGGATGTGGTTTAATGGATGTGGTTTATGAATTTTGTCGCAACTTTCTAAATTAATTCTATTTCGATATATCGTACTTTTCCTCATCAGCTATTCAATTTGGAGAGACACGTTTGGGTGTCTACAGAAGCCCCCACTTTGGCTAAGTCTAGATAGAAGCTTGTTCTCATAAGACGAAAGTCAAAGTATTCGATTTGGGACGGAGGATAGCTCAAGACGTTCTGCGATCTCAAGTTATCTTTTTCGCCTGTACCTACAAAACAACGGTTAGTTTTACCAAATACCACGTCCCATGCGGCTGTGTTCCCTCAGAAGCGACTYAGCCTTGGGCGATGTTGTAGATGTATGAATCTCCTTCGGTAAGCATTAACCTTCAGAGGTTTCCCTTTAGTAAGCATTAACGTCGAGGATGTGATTAGTGTGTGTGAATATCCTTTGGTAAGCATGAATCCCTGGATGTCTCCGTTCAACAAGTATTAGCTTACGGGCATTAATTAATGATGTTTAGTAATATCCTTCGGTAAGCATTAACCTTCGGATGTCTCCCTTCGGCAAGCACTAGCGTAGGGGCGCCAATGATGTTTTGTGACACAACAAGAAAAACAGGCGCGGGCAACCGACATTAGCGATCGATTTTCGATCACTAAAAATCAGTCGCTAATGTCGATCTCTTTTATTTAGTCGCAAAAAAAAAAAAATTTAGCGACCAAAAATCYGTCGCTAAAAGTTTAGCGACCGAATTTGCGACCGATTTTTTTTTATCAAGAAACCCTCCAAAATTACAGAGGGAAAGGCGATTAGCGACCGTTCAGTCGCTAATCGCCTTTCCCTCCAAAAAAAGCACATTAAGCCCAGCTTGCCCCAGGGTTTTACAACTCCTAACAATTTTTGTATTTAGAAAGAAACTTGGGCTTCTTTTCTTCATGATTTGGAGGAAACCATTATAAACCTGGGATTTCATGCACCTTGCATGCAAAACAGTAAAACACCACAAATGAGAGAGGGCATGTACACCCCGCGAAAAAAGGCCTTTCTGTAATTTAGGTGAACAATATATAACATTAGCCGTTGTCGTTAAACCTAAAAGGGCTACATTTAACAGCCTGCTTGGCAATGCTCTGATACAACATACTTATATACAGAGTATTACAAAAGTACGTACAAGAGCTCAGTTCAATCAAAAAGCAAAGTAAATGAAAATGACAAGTTTCAACTGGGAGGCCTCAAATGCCTGAGTTTATGTGCAGATTTGGCAACCTTTAGATCAAATAGAATTGTGAATAAAGAAAATCCCTAATCTTGTAGTATTCTTCTGACAGCGGGCCTTCAATTACAATTTGCTGACTTCCAGCAACACCACCCTACACCGATACAATCATAATAAGTTCATAGTCACACATTATAGTTATTCATCTATTTGTATTTTTTAAAAGTGATGATTAACAAACTGGAGATAAATTTCAACCTTTTGTGTCGAGTCCGCAACTTTCCGTAAGGTAACAAACTCTCCACACCTTAAGGCTCCTCCAGAAAATTTGGCCTAAAAAGTGAGTAGGGAGGGCTCTCATAAGACCACATCAAAATAGTAGCTCTGGGAAAGATGATTACAAGGAAAAAAATTGCAAAGACTAGTAAATATGTCCATATTTATTGCTATCTTTTACAAAAAAAAAAAGACTAATAACTTACTAAAATAGAAATCATAAAATCTAGACGACAACCAGAAATACAGTACTTTCGTCAAATCTAACATAACTTCAATACACAACCAGAAATACAGTACTTTCCTCAGTGGCCTCTGCTGATCCATGCACCAAAACCTGACAAGGAAAAGGAAAATAAGTGGTTGGCTATTCTAAAGCAAAGAGGGAAGAAAAGGGGACCTGTAATGCAAGAGAAAGGCTATCATCCTAATAGACAGTGAAAAATATGTAAATATTATTAGTGAATTAAAAAAAAAGATTAATAATCTTCATTCTTACCAGCTTTAAAGGAGCCATATGGGACAAAATTGATTTGATTGACCGGCCATCAAAGCGACCCTCAAAATCCATGTAGACCAGTGAAGACTTCACCTGCACTTGAAACATTGAGATGATAGCATAAAGATCAACTACAATCTATGCACACTGGRCAGGCGTCAAGCACATAACTTGTAGATAATAATATATGGGTAACACATGCAATCTTATACTATGCCAGTAAACTGCCTCTAAATGGCTACAAACTCTATTAAGAAAGCCATTTTAACTAGCAAATTAAGGATCATAAGACCACATAATTAAAATAAAAATAACATTAAATAAAGAAGACTTTAAGACTACGCAATATGAGCTAAAAAAACTGGATTAATCTTCAACATGCCCTTTGCTATGGGGTAATGGTGTTTAAGAATCATGTATGCAGGATTTGCATCATTTTCTTCATGATTACCCTTTCCAGAAGTGGGATTGTACAGGCAAAGATAACATACAAATCTTAAGTGTTGTCCACAATACAACTGAAAGTGTGAGACACCACAACAAAAGCATCAAGCATAAATARTTACTGTSAATTRAGTGGATACAACTTTGGAAGGTGTTGTATCAAGCATTAGACCTGCAGAGCCCTCATCAAGTTTACCATTGAGATCCCCGCCACCCTAAACAAAAAAGATAGTGCAACAGGTTTATCATTTGATATAAAGCTTCTAGCGTAAAGAAATGTAGCAATTAATATAGAATGGAAAAATAATACAGTTTCACAATGTTATAACACTACCCCATCATTTAAGTACAGAAGCAGATCAATTTAGTGTATAATAGGTCGATATAATCCCTTCTAGAGTTCCAGCTCATGCAGTTTGATATCAAGCAACTTTGGCAAAACAATATGAAATATCCACAAAAAATAATCGATCACCAATGCACTGAGATTCACCAAAATCTTAGAACCAACATCCAAAAACACAAAAAAGTGCCAGAAAATTTCTGGAATTTGGAACTTAACTGGGTGATCAATAACTTGATAGCTTCGCAAAGCTTGAACTTGAGAGATCATCAGAAATGCTCAAAGAAAGAAAGACGTTTTCAAAATGACACTTCCAACAGCTAAAAACTGAGTCACTCCATAATTTAGACTTAGCTAAGGTTCTGATTAAATCGAGCAGCTAAGGTTATTTTGTATATAGAGATCGCATATTCGCATCTAATAATTTCAAATTTTCAATAGATTAAGAATAGAGCTGATAAGATCATGTCCTCCTCAGACCCACCATATATTCAATTTGGCATACCGGTAGTAACTAGTAAGTAGTGTAAACTTCTTGCTGCTTACAGCTTTTTCATCAGAAGTTAAGCCAAAATGATATAGCTTAATTCGTTGCATCATAAGGTTTATCGTCACAACTCACAACCAAATGGGTGCTCCTATTATTTTCAGGTAAAGGTATGATACCAATAATGACTCACAGCTAAACATATAGGAGCAACTCACTTAGGCATGGAAGCTGTTCTAGGCTTTTGAAACAATTTAACTAGCACCGAGTAAAGTGGGCAATTGGGCATATAAAGTTTAAATTTAGATGCCAGCACATACCAGTCTTAAACGGCAAGCAAGACCAAGACTGTACACATAAGAGGTATAGATTTGATCGCTGCCTAGTTTTCTCAGGCTGATACAAAAGCATATCATTATACCAGATCACATCAAGATTTTCATTGATGAGGCAATTAGTGAAWTAGGTAACAGTGTAACACTGAAAAGGTATGGGCTAAAAGAGATATATCGATTCTAAATATAAGTAACATGACATTTACATTGTCAAGAGAATCAGAGACAAATACTATCAGACCAAATTTCTTATAAAACAGGCCAGCATACCCACCTAGCAGCTACAACCTCTGGAAGTTATCCATAAGCTYATTTTTCAGGATGAAACAATTGAGCATGTTAGTCAGATGCACTAAGGATATCTCACATGACAACCTATACGCTGATAAAACTCGCTGATATATAACGATACCCCATCAAAGTAAATTGATACGGTGATACCCCTATTTTCTTAAAATATCCTGATTTGCTCAATCTCAATCTTATATATGTCTTCCATTACTTTTGAGACATTTTTGTTCACGATGATGAAAGAAAAATGCAGCCACATTGCTAACTACTCTGATATATGAACAAACAACAAAAACCTAAATTATTGATGGATGATAACTCCAAAACTATGATTAGAAAACTCTAGCTGCATGGAATAAACAAAAGACAATTTAAATTATGACTAAAAAAACCTACTTGCAAAGATGATAGCTCCATATTTTCTTCCTTGATTACATAATCTTCAGGGTTGATAACTTCACCAAAATCATCCCAAGTGGTTGAACTCTCAAAAAATGGAAACATTGGAGCAACACTTGTTGAAGATGAAACAAATCCATCAAGAAAAATGTCTTTATGTCCACCAAGAAATTGCGCAGCCTGCTTGAAAGTATCAATGATACACAAATTAGCAAAAATAATACAAATTGAAAGAACACTCCAACCCTAGATTAGGTTTTGAAAGAAGCAAGGTAATAAAAGGAAAGACAATTGTAGCATTGTACTAATGAACAAAATTCATCTCAAAAAATAAATCAACTTTTATAATGGAAAGAAAGATGAAAATTGTCTTAGTGAAGAAATTTATTTATTTAAAAATTGAAATTTGCTAAATAAAATTGATTAGAAATCAATTTGGATGTTTAGGGTTTATACCTTAAGAATTAGGCACAAAGGAACAAAGGGAAGAGGAGAGAGAAGGACGGTTGGTGGTTGGAGGTGTCGCGCCGCCGTCCTACTGCTGCTGCTGCCRTGRGCCGCTGCAGGTGGCAGTGGTGGTGGCCGTGCTGTTGCTCGGCGAAGGAGACACAGGGAGAAGGAGAGAGAGGGAGAAGGAGAGAGAGAAAGAGGGAGAAAAYGAGAGGGAGGAGTGAGATGTCGGAGGGACGCCGGATGGTCGCCGGAGGGACGCGAGAGGGAGGAGTGAGAGTGGAGTTTAATTTTGGGGGTTTTGAATTTTTTGGGTTTTTAGAGTGAGAGTGTCGAGTGGGCGGGATAGAGGGAAGAGTGAGAGTGTCGAGTGGGTTTTTAGTGTTTTAATTTTCTGTGATTTTTGTTTTATTTTTTTTAAAAAACATTAGCGACCGAAGTATCGGTCGCTATTAGCGACCGATTTCACAATCGGTCTCTATTAACGACCGATACTTCGGTCGCTATTAACGACCGATACTTCGGTCGCTAATTTTTTTTAGAGGCAAAGCTCAGCCCGCCTTTGTTTATTGCCTTAGCGACCGATAAATTGATCGCTAAAAGGCCCTTAGCGACCGATTATTCGGTCGCTAATTTTTGCGACCGAATAATCGGTCGCTAACGGTCGCAATAGCGACCGACTGAAAATCAGTCGCTAAAAGCGGTCGCCCGAAGATGAATTTTTAGTAGTGTGAATAACCTTTGGTAAGCTTTAATCTCCGGATGTCTCCCTTCGGCAGGCTCTAGCCTAGGGGCGCCAATGATGTTTTGTGAATATCCTTCGGTAAGCATTAAGCTCCGAAGTCTCCCTTCGACAAGAACTAGCCTAKGGGCACCAATGAGGTTTTGTTGATATCCTTCAGTAAGCTTTAACCTCCGGATGTCTCCCTTCGATAAGCACTAGCCTCTGGGAAAAGAATGGTTGTGTGTTATTCTTGATGTCGTATACACGAAGGTAGGATTGTGAGACTTAAATTGTGTTTGTTTGAGGGTGTTTTAGTAATTTTGTTGTGTAAGAGGTTAGTTTGGTTAGCTCACAAATTTTTCAAAAGATTGTTTTGAATTCCCACGAAGCAAAAATAGCCGTTGGATGGCTGAAACGATGTGCAAATTATTGTAGAAACAAGTCCAGGCTGAGCTGATGTGGTAGCCTACTTAGCATGGGCCATATATACGATGGTCAGTACCGTATATACACTTATAAAGACCATATATACGGTCTGCTCGGCCGTATTTTGTGGTCTTTCAGCTTCCTTTGTCTTTTGTCGAGTATTACTGCTCCATTCGTGACTTGTGTTGGCTTCTTGGAGTTTCTCTCTTCTTCCAAACTTGCTCAAAGCTCATCCCAAACTCAAATTCTTTGGTCCCTTTGCAATTTCCCACACGAAATCAGGTGTGTTTCTCTCGAATTCCTTCAATTCATGCGCCAATTCAAGTTAGGGTTCATGAGTTTTGGGGGTTTTTGATTCTTGTCCAATTTTGCTTGAATTGCTTTGTTTTTGTGCCCTGTATTGCTTGAATTGTTTGTTTTCTTGTTGGATATTCATGGTTGAATTGATTTTGAAGTTGTATTGAGATGTGAATTTGAGAAGCTTGTGTTTTTGAAAATAAAGAGGGGAATGTCGAATGGCTCTTTTTTTCCAATTATTTTTGTATGATTTTGTTCCATTGTTATTTCTTGATTTGCTTGATTATTTGTTTGCTTGTAATTCAAGTAGCACATTTATGCTCAAACTCCAAATTCAAAACCAATGTATTTTCTTCACCATATTTTAATTCACAATTATTATGTGAGGATCAAATATATGATGTGTAAGTGATAATGGGTTTAATTTAAGTTCTAATGCATGTTTTCACCATATTTTGATCCAAAATTTTGTTTGAGAATCTAATATATGATGTATGAATGACTTTTTGATGCTTCAATGATCATGTAATATGCTTTCTGAGCTACTTTTTACCTCATGGCGACCGAAATTGTGTCTTAAAGGTCATATGTGCGATGTTTTGGCTTGAAATGTATGAAGTTGAGTTGAAACGAGTTATGAACATCCTTGAACTTGTTTGTAGGATGTCAAATTCTTTTGATGATGCATATGGAGTCGYTTCCATTGTTTCGCGTTCTAATCGTCGGAACAAATGGAACTACCCTACCTGGTCCCCTGCGCAGTTGTGGTGCTATATGGAGCATCATATCTCTCACCATCCTCTTTTGGGGACCGTAAGCCCCCTAATATCCCTTTCTTTTTTCATGCTTGACATGTCTGTATTGTTTGTTGAGTGTTGTTTTGTTTCTCTGAAGAGCAACTACACATTGATGAGGGGGTATGGCCACCATATGGGCGTGGTCAACTATTTCGACGAGAATGTTCTATCGGAGCATGATTTCATGAAACTTAGGAGGAGGGATTTGGTCCTTTCTTGGATTTTCTCTAAGCCTTGACTTTGCAGACGACTCCCCACCCTTTTGTTCTCTCGCTGTTGGGGTGGTTCAAGGATACCACCAACACTTTCCATTTTCCCTGGGGTGAGATGAGTATCACCCCATATGACTTCCAAATGCTGACAAGATTGGATGTCATTGATAAACCAGTCGTTGTGGATGCTGATTTGACGATTGGGACCACTCTGCTAAGGGCCTTGATAGGCCCTGTTACCGAGACTCTGACTCTAGGGTTGTCATATACTCATCCCTTTTCTTTGCTGGAAGCGCTTGATCTACCCGACACGAGTGATGAGTAGTGTAGACCGTGGGCCAACCCCGCAGGGGGGCTTGCTTGGGCCTACATCGAATGTGTGTTGTGGGCTTGAGCCACAGAACCCGCACGTGAGTGCGTTGGGTAGTGTTGTCGAGTAAGGGATCGCCACCGTGCCTATAAAGGTTAATCACGGACGCCCGAAACGTTGGTGCCAAAACAATGGCCCCACGTCCGATCCAGTAACCAGCTCGTGGGTTCGGGGACATGGTACGGATTGAATCTTTGACCAACGCCCGCATGTCGCAGCCTCTACTCGGTCTCATTGTTATTCCATTTTGAACACGATTATTGGATGCACGCAATTAGCATTTCAAGCCTTATTAGCGCACTACCCTAAGGTTACTAAGTGGGTTACTATTATACAAAAAGACTACCTAGCCTAAATATTGTGACACTTGATGTTAATCAATATTAATACGTGCCTAAAAACCGATTGTCCATAATTACTGACTTTAATGTGGTTCGTGTTATTTTCGGTCTTATTTAAAATTATAAAAGGTGATTGAGAATATATACAAGAATAGAGAATAGAATATACAAGAATTTTTACCTTAGATTGCTCGCTAGAAAAGACAATAGAAATAAAAGTTAAGTCAAAATCGTTCCTGGCATTAACAATTTATTCAAAGAAAACAAAGTAAAAGTTAGTATTGATATAATAATGTGAGAAGAAATAAAATAAAATCACCCAAATATAGTAAGATCAAATAAGATAAAATGAAATCATATCAAATAAAATCAAATAACATAAAACAAGAAACTAACAAAATAAAACAAAGGAAACCAGCCCTGACCATCTGGCTTTGGACCAGAAAATAACCTGCAAGATTAATTTTTTAATTTTTTCTTTATTTTATATCAAACTAGGCATCATAAGCTTCGAAATGGATACTCACACGACTCCTAGGTCAATTCCAATTGTCCTGTAAAATTCGCAAAGTTAGACATTAAAACTGGAAATCGGACAATCAGTGCAGCGGAGTAATGACCAGACCATGTTCGAGGCCATAAACGCCTGTTTAATTTTTATATATTTTTTAAATATTTTTCTGGAAATTAGACATAAAGGGCTTTAAAACGAGTATTCGCACGACTCGTAATTCATTCCGAGCAATCCAGAAAAAATCGCCGAATCTGCAGCTATGAGCAAAACCGAAAAAAACGAAATGGGATACAACAATCAAAACATAACAGAATACAATCAAAGAACAAGATGATTACTTGAATGAATCATGAATTAAATAAATATATGGTTTGAAGTGTTATAGTCCTCAAAAATTGTATCGAATCGTCGGGTCGAACAGAATCGTCAAAGGCCTTCGATGGCTTGTTTTGGCTGTGTTTAAGGGTGTTTTGAGGGTTTTTTGGGCGGTTTTTGGACTGCTTTGAGGCTGTGTAAGGCTGTAATGAAGGCTAAACACCGCTGCTCTTTTCTGTTTCGACCAACGCGTGGTGGCTGTGGTAAGGGATGAAACGATGGCCGTTTGAGGGAGTTTTGCTGCTGTTTTGAGGGCTGGTTGCTGCCTGGTTTGAGGGTTTTGTGTGGTTTTTCTTGATGATCTAGAGGGCTGGTATATGGGGTATATATAGGGAAATTAGGGAAAAGAAGTAGGGTTGAATGAGGATGAGTTGCATGCGTGTGGGCTTGTGCGTGTGTGAGTTTTGGGCTATGAAATAGGTTTAACGTGCATGGGAATGGGCTTGCATGGATTATGGGAATTTGGTTTAGTTTATGGGATTTTTAGATAATGTAGTATATTATATATTATTATTATTTATTATTATTATTATTATTATTATTTATTATATATTATTATTATTATTATATTATTACTTATTATTATTATATTATTATTATTATAAAATTAATTTAATTAATTAATTTAGGCTTGGTTTTAAGGGTAATGGTTTAGGCTTAGGTATATGGATATGGGTTTAAGGGGAATGGTTTAAGGTTTATTGAGCAATCTCAGGCCTTTTAAGAAATCCGGACCAATTGACGATCGATATAGTAAAAGCATAGAACCCTTATTTGGGGAGACATTTTTAGGTGTCTACAAGTAGAGAGCTTGGATCATCTATTTACTGATGATAGGTAGCTATTTGGTGCCTGATTCCTCTGTGACACGAGTATCGCCTTCCACTACTTCTCTTCTCTGGCCAACTTGAGTACGGCTGCTACTTTTGACTGGGCGGACTTGAGTTATTCCCAATTGCTCCTTTGCATGAGGAAGGCTTGCAGACAGCAGGACAACTTAGTGAAAGTATCTATTACTGGCCCATGGTGACTGATTGAGGTATTTCTTGCTTTATATGTATATTTCTTTATTTTGCTTCACTTGCTTGTGTTAGTGACTTGTGATATTCCTAAAGTTTTGGGCCTACTCATATTTGCGTTCTCTAGCCCCTAGTGCTCTAAAGGCACTTTAGTTTCCTAGTGCTAGGATTTGGGACGCTCAAACTCATCTCAAGCCTCAGGATTCTTTGGTGACGATGCGAAAGGGAATTCGGAAGATGAAAGTGAATGAGGTAACATCTTTTATTTGTTTCTGCCTTCTACTTCAGGATTTTAAATGATTTTCCTATGTTTGTTGGTCGTAGGTACACTTTCGTCCTTTCGCTAGTATCGAGGCCCAAAGAGTCTTGCTCGTGCGAGGGATCTGACCGCCGCTCGTTGTGTGTTTCAGAATCCTTCTACAGCTGTCTACTACCTAGGGGAGCGCTTAGTGAGGCAGCATTCTAGGGACCATCCTGTTGTCCCTATAAACCCTCCAACTTTGATGATGAATCCAAAGCTGAAGGACATTCTGGCAAATGGTCTGTATGAGGTTTTTGATTATACCACTCTGCTACTTGAGGATGTGTCGTACTCAGAGGACCTGRTCCCTCGTCTTGCTCCGCTAGCCAGGCTAGTCGTCCGCCCTAGGGTACGTTCTTCCTCCTGTTTAAGTTAATCGCATGCTTCTATTTGCAATTTCCTAATTCGGAATGTTTTATACAGTGAAACTTTGTAGAGGGTGAGGTTCCTTTTAGGGATCTTAATATRAGCTATGAGGGCCTTGTTGGTCAGATACGAGAGTTGTTGAACGAGGTTCCAAAGTCTGAGTGGCATGCTACTCATTCTTTGCCTCCTAATTTTACTAGAGTAAGACTGTTTTTGCTTTGCCTTTTGTTTTGATTTGATTCTTGTTTGTTCTTTTTAGCTGACTTAACATTTGTGATGTTACAATTCAATTGGGATGGAGCGGAGCGTATACTCTGACTTGTGGATTCTTTGAAGTAGAATCTGAGTACTCAGCGAGCTCGTCAGGTAAATCGTCTTTCGCTTGACTAAGCTTAAGATTCGTATCTACTTGCGCTCTTATCTCGAGTTTTGAATTCTTGCAGAGTCAGCCATCTATGCCTCAACCTCCTCTATTGATGTTCCAGCTTCAGTTTGTGCCTCCGTACACGCCTTAGTACATGTCTCAGCCTCAGTCGCAACCTCAGCCTTTGTTCCAGTTTCAGCCATTCCGTGGTTTTCAGCCATTCGTTTCTCAGCCCGGACCTTCTACGAGTGATGCGACGTGTCAGGTGCCTCAAGCTTCGATATATTACCCTTGGATGCCGCCTGTTCCAACTCTAGGTAGCTATCCTTACATGTTTCTGAGGACTGCTGACGGCACTTGTACTAGTGTTGAGGATGATCAGGGATTTGAAAATCTTTAGGACTCTCTTTTTTAGCCTTGTATTTACAACAATACTATGGGTTTTTGTGTGTATGCATGTGTATGATGTATGTATGTATGTATGTATGTATGTATGCATGACTTTGTGACTGAATGACTTCTATAAAGAAAAAAAATGAAAAGATGGACTTTTTTTGTTTTGTGAGTCAAACGCAGCGTCGTGCTTTTGTGATCATTTTTCCTTGGAGACTCGCTTGTCGATGGTGTAGTGGTCATATTTATACGTGCGTATGAGTACGTATACAAGTATATAATTGAATTTTAGGCCCTCAAATTGTGAAAAAATTGGAGTTAGGCATCCAGTCAACTTGCCACGTAGGTTATSACGTGTGTAGTGGAGTAGCTGTCCGTATATACGGTCATTGATATAGTACATATAGATAATTGTACCGTATATGCGGTCAATTGATCCATATATACGGTTGTTTGAGGCCTTTGTGGATTACTGAGTGGCACATGTCAGCTGCAATGTGGGATTTGACCGTATATACGGAGGGTATGTATAACCGTATATAAGGTCCAGATAGGCATATATACTTTTAACTTTCCATATATATGGTTGTATTTATACGCCTATCTATCCTTTATACTCCTATCTTTTGTACGACTTATATCTATCCTTACCAGCTCTTTCGACGCATACCTATCTTTGCAACCTTATAAATAGACCTTTTACCTTTTGATTGTTCCTAACTTCAAACAAAATTCTCCAAAGCTCGTTGTTGTGTTCATCATACGCTCTTGATGCTTGGATTCGTGATCTTTCCAACTCGGCGAAAGGTGAGATTCATGACCACCACTGTAGCGTTCTCTTGAATTTAAGGTTGGTGCAACTTAATATGGCTTTCTTACATGCTGCAATAAGGTATTGAAATCCTCAAACACACTCTTTTCACTTTGATAATAATGAAATTAGTCCTTTGCGTGAAGAAATTAGTGAGATTATTGGTTGGCCAAATGATCTTCCTCCATGTTCCCCTAACCTTTCTGGATTTTTCTATCAATTCTTTGAGAACTTTTTGGGAATCAAAAGCCATAGAATTTCTGAAATTGTGCATGGTCATGAAGTGTCATTAAGAAGTGGAATATCCTTGATTGTATAACCCACTTGAAAAATGAGAGTAGCTGGATCAAATGTGTTTTCTTCATCGAAAGAGATAATGAGAACTATAAGAGGATTCYATGTAATGTTCGGCTTATTCGCGCCTGGAGGAATTTGGAGTCTTCCGTCCTTTACCATATCTTGGATTGCATCCTTTAGCTTGTAGCACTCCTCAATGGTGTGACCCCTACCTTGATGATACTTGCAATATTTTTAGGGATCCCATATTAGATTTCACTTTTCTGGATCTGGATTAGGAGTTGGGTCGATTGGTGAGATATCCCCCTTGCATTGGAGACGCTCGAATGCTTGAGCATAAGTCATTCCCAATGGAAAATATTCACATTTTGGACACCTATAGACTTGATTCCTAGGGAACTCCGGAGCAGTTTAGAGTGCGGAAACATTATTTGAGGAACTGTCCTTCTTGTTATTATTCCATTTGGGCTTTGCGTTGGAACTACTTTCTTTCAATAAGTCATCCTCAATGGTTATGCCAATGTGGTAGACCTTATCAAAWGTTTCAAGTCCTATGTAGCGAAGATGATTCTTGTACTTTGGTTGTAAATTCAATATGAAAGTTTAACCTATCTCAGCTATAGGTGGAGTGCAAACCAATTGCACAGTTGCTTCCTTCCACCTATAGAAAAATGCGGTGAAGACTTCTTTTTCACCTTGTTTCACAATTTCAAGCTCGCGAGTGGAAGCTTGAGTTTGAATGTTCCCTTTGTAGCGAGACATGAAAGTAAGAGCAACATCTTCCCATGTTTTAGTTTGCTTTTTCAGACAAGGAGAAGAACCAAATCTAGCACACTGGAGCGAGTGAAAGTGGAAAGACCTTTTGATAAAGAGATGTATTCACTCCTTTGAGGCTCAAAGTGGCCTTGAAAGCCTTGAGATGGAAGCGTGGATCATCAGTGGGATTGAATTGAGGAAGATCATTGGCGGAAAACTTGTCAGGAAGCTTAGTTGAGGACGATATTTCATTGTCCTAATTCTCATAGTAGGAGGCCCCATCCATATGTTTCTTGATTATTCTTTCATAGTTCATAGAGGAAAGATTTTCACCATTATCAACCTTAGTAGTGAGCTTTTCTATCATTGCAGTCAAGTTTTCAACGTGCTTGGCGAGATCGTTGATCTTCTTGTTTGCTGCTTCCAATTCGGGTGATTGAGACATCGTCTTCGAAGTTCGCTTTGATGAAGGAAGCTCGACTTGATCACGAACTAACCTTTGATTAGCCTTGCGAGCCTAAGTGGAGTTTTTAATGTTGAATTCTGTGATGTAACAAGACTTCCTATTAATAACGGCACTTCGTTTGACTCATGGTGTCAATGCATGCTCTTAACATGGCCATCTTCCTAAATACATGAACTAAAAGAAAAAACCTAAATGAATGCAATATCATTATTTTCCACAATTTTTTTARTTTTTAATTTTTCTATTTTTTTCTATTTTTTGACAATTTTTCTTTTCGTAGAAAATAATGGTTTTTTTTACAATATGAAAAATATGCATGTTTAATCCTAAGTCTCTAACTAAAGATGGCCATGATCTATATGCTTGTGTTATGGGCTAAGTCCAATACATAAAGTTCCTAATATACAAGGGTAAAAAGTCCTAATATGCACATATTGACCACTCAACATAAACCATGGGTTCGAGTCCCCTTAAAGTCCAGATCTAAGAAAACGAATGGTAGGCTTGGTTAAGTCAAAGAGGTACCACACCTAAAGTTAGAGCTTGGTCCAAACTTCACCACTAGCAATTAGCGATGTATGGCCAAGTTACCTCTTAGATACACGCATCAAGTAACACGTGCACACGCGGCATGGGCGGGATAGGACTTACCTTATCCATATGATCAATTAACCATATGCACCAAAGTAGTTTCCCTCTTAAGGCGATCTCGAGTATAAATCATACCCATATGAGACCATGAATCCTAAGGCGTGACCCTATTCYAAAGGCCAAATGCAATATGCACAATTCAATGAAAAAGATCGATGGAATTACGAGACTTTCAAGTCTGTCCACTTCACCTGACGGTGAATTTCCCCAATAGAGTCGCCATTTTGTAGGCGTGTGCCCTTTTTGGGCCTTATCCTACGTCGATTTTGTTCGTGGGCTTGAGCCACGGATCCCGTACGTGAGTGCGTTGGGGTACTGTTGTCGAGAGGGGAATCGCCACCGTGACTATTGACGTGCCTCCCACCAAGGGTCGTTGGAGAAATACCTAGGTGGAGGGCTATCAAACAAAAATTTATAATACCTAAGCTTGAAACTATACAAGTATAGAGACAAGTCTAGGGTCGAACCACGAGGAAGGACTAAAGTTAGTGCTCAAGCAAAATCAACCAAATTTAGGGGTGAATTAAAACTTGAAATTTGATTTTAGAAAGATAAGGCTACAAGTAAACTATAAACAAGGGTTTTGAAATCAAATATGCAAAAACACTTACGAGATACTGGTTTTGCCCAACTATATAATAGGAAATTATGCCAATCAAATTAATTATCTCAAACCAATAATGGGGGTAATTGTGATCTTAGTTTAGCAAATTGGTTGGAATCATATCCCAAATCATCCAACACTCCCAACACTTGCTTAAACCCAAGTCCCCTCAAACTCTCACAAGAAAGAGTTGAAAATGGATTAAACCAATACCCTAATCAACCCTTCCAATCCCTTGCAATGGTTGAACAAGACAAATCTCTCTCCCAAAGCCTTGGGTGGCCAAATCCAAAACAAAGTAAGATAGAGAAATCGCAATTTTGGTAACAAAAATAGTTGGAAAGAGATTTTTTTAATCATTTTGGCTCTAATAGATCATAGTTGGGCTTCCTAGCACTCCTAAGCAAGTAATCTACTCACTAATAATCTTGGGAACAACAAAAGCAATAAGAGAAAACATGAAATTTGCCATGAAAACAAGAAATTCAAAGTAATAAATAGGTATTCAAGAACTAGCTCAAACTTAACCAAATTGAACAAAACTAATTGCAAATTGCTCACAAACAATAATAGAGGAAACTATCTAGTATCAAAAGAAATTGAAAGCAACAAGAAAACCCATAAAAACCTAGAAATTGAAATTGTGCTAAAAGATGCAATAAGTGTAAATGGAATTGAAAACAAATGCAAGAATTGAAATTACCTCGAAAAATTAGATGGAAAGCATATAAGATTTGCTACCAATGGTGAAGTATTGAAGAATCTAGAGCAAAAACAAACTAAGAACACTAAGCTTTTCTCTCTCCTAAGCTATGTGACAGGATTGTCGCACACCTATCAAAATATACCTATTAGAAGTAACCTGCAGCTAGTGGTAACAGGATCGTATCCACGAGGAAACAACAACTACTGATTAATTGAATATAAGCATCTAAACTAGCAAAAGAAGCGTTGATTTGTGATTAAGACTACTTAAAACTAATGACTACGATTAATGGAAGAGATTAACTATATGATAAAAGAATCTAGAGCTATGGTTCACTATAGCAGTAATTGACAACAATTTGGCATCTACAATTCATAACATGGCATAATCAAACAGGATTAAAGTTCTCTCGAATCAATTAAACCATAGAACTACTCCTAACCGTATCTCTCGACCTAGGAAAGTCTCGTTCTACCTATTGATGTCCGATCGGTTGGGGCTCGTTTTATTGATTATCTGGCTTTCCTTGCTGGGTTTTTATATGAGCATATTTGAATTAGGAGCAAGCTTTTCTATCTTAGTTTTTAGGGAGTATTTAAGGGAAAAATCATAATTTGTTATCGATCTTTTAATCTTTTATTTCATAAATTAATTTCAAGGAGAGAAAAAACCCCATAGGTATTATTGTGAAGAACCCTAACTTTGGTATTTCACCTTGGTTAGTAAATTTGGTTCGATAGAGATTATGAATGACAAAGGTAACAAGTTCAAGGTAATGGCCAAGAATTGAAGTTGTATCATGAGGGCGCTATGGTGGGTCTTCGGAGGTTTTGTACCTCGAAGACGTATCATCCTGAAGGCGTTCGGAGGTAATACGTCAGGCTCGGGACGTTAAACAAGCGCTTTGCGGGAGGCAACCCGTATTTTATGCTTTGTAGAATTAGTTTTTAGCTAGTGTAGTATAGTGTAGAAGCTTTTGTGTGAGTGAGGAGAGGGAATTGATTGAATTTTGGCTAAGTGTGCAGGTAAAAGTTGCTCCGCAGAAGGCCAAACCGATCGGTTTGGGTCAAACCGATCGGTTTGGGTCGTAGGTTCGTTTTGGTCGATCGAATGCGTGACAGAGGAATTATTTGATTCAGAGCCAACCGATCGGTTTGGTCGATCGATTTGATTCAACCGATAGACTGCGAGACTGCTTGAAAATCGACTTATAGGTCAAACCGATCGGTTTAACCTATAGGTTTGGATGAGTCGATCGGTTGGACATCTAGCAATAATTCAACGAACCTCAAACGATCGGTTTGGGTCAAACCGATCGTTGGGTTGGTAAGGATTAGTTGAGTCGATCGACTGCGTGAGCAATGGAATTATTGAACGAAGCCAAACCGATCGGTTCAGGTCAAACGATCGGTTGGACTGGTAGGTTTGAGTTGGTCGATCGACTGCGAGAGCTTGGGAATTAATCGACATAGGCCAAACCAATCGGTTCAGGTCAAAATCCGATCGGTTTGGTTGAGGTTCAAATGGGTTCGATCGACTTCGAGACGTTGGAATAATTGGAACGTAGCTCAAACGATCGGTTTGGGTGATCGGATTGGATAGTCGATCGATTTCGAGGAAAAGGATAACAATCGAAGGCCAAACCGATCGTTCAGGTCAAACCGATCGGTTTGGGTCTGAAATTTCGTCAGAAATCTTGCATCTCATTGGTCCGTGTGGTATTTTCCAATCCAAAACAGTAGCCAACGGTTCTTTTCTATCTCTTTCCTTCTGATTTTGCCATTATATCATCATCCTTCCCATCTTATTTCATATCTTCCTCCTTATTCAACTTCATCTCCATTAACACCATTATCACTCAACTTCAAAACCTCATAACTCCTTCATCCCTCATCCGAATTTCATAATTCCTTCACCATTCTTCTCCTCTTTTCATCCTCCATCTCTACATCTCTTACATCTCTCTTCTCACAAATTCTTAACCCTCCATTTTTTTTCTCACTCACTAAAACTACCATATAATGGCATCAAGAAAGGAGAAGAAGGGAGCCGGAAAGGGATCCGACACCTCCACCGGTCATAGAGGATAGCGATGTCGGAGAAGGGGGTTTGCCTTGCACTTGCAGCATGACGGGGATACACGCCGGACCCCGACTATCCAGACATCGTCTTTCGAGACGGTTTACAAAAGGTAAAATTCCTCAACCTCAAAGACCAGGGTTCAGAGCAACCCTTATATTGACCACAATTTTATGAGAACCCTCGTTTAGAGGCTTATTTACAACGCTTATGTGAAAATTTGGGGATGTCTGTTTGTATAATTTGCATGAGGATACATTCCTAAAACTGCTCTGGAATTTTTGTCATCTCTATCTTACGTCCAACCTGGTGAGGAGGACGTAATTCGTACGGTCCGATATCGCTTGTTCAACAGGGAGTTAGTGTATCTCTGGGTGCATTTTGCCAAGTGTTGGGTGGACCCATTACCAACACATGGAACCCCTGTTCCGCTATGGCCGATTATCTTTGGTCGCTTTAACTGGCTTGCCGTGTACGAAATACCAAAATTGCATGCCGATTTCATAAATCAACCGGTAGTTCGTATATGGCAACGGTTCATGGCGGAACCGTTTTTGTCGCTACGAAGCGAACAACATGACCCAGCGTGAGCTGAATATTCGGGTGTGTTATTGTCCTGACATGGCCACCTATAAAATTAACATTGGCATCATGTTGTTCGCCATATGTACAGGTTTGCGAGCTCGCCGCCCAAGACTCATGCTGAGATAGTCTTTGGCTTGGCGACATTGTTCGCGAGACAAGTACCGGAATTCGATGATCCGAGTACTACAGGTGTAAGGAGTCTTCGCTGATAGATTCCTACTACCTTCGGACATCCTTCGATGGATTGTTCGGGGGAAAACTTGGGGCACAAGTGGGTCCTTGCAAAGGACGAGCGAGGTCGCCCCACCTCTCTTGTTACTCTACCGAGCCCTCACACGGCTCTTGCTCCGAGCTCCACGAGGTACATTTTGTATCCCGATGGAGTTCAACCTCCACCTCCATAGGAGCACAACCTCAGGCTCAGACTTATCCTCCCCCTCCCCTGATTACAATGAAATCATGCAAGGTATCAACAACCTTGCCCTCTCCCAACTCGCTTGGGTGAGCAGTTTAGAGCAGTTTAGCGCGTTTAACACGCGTTTTACTGACTTTGCGACGGATACTCGCCTTGCATGTATCCTTTATATGATTATCATGCCCGGTAAGGCCACATTAACCTGCAGGTCCTCACCCTCCGTGGTACCAATACCCCGAGGGTGGCTTTGGAGCGCCATCAGGCAGTGCCGGTGGCTATGGCGGCGTTTGGGAGCAGATTTCAGGGCGACGGCTCAGGTCGTGGGGTTGATGACGATGATGATATGGACTGAAGTGCTTGCCCTTTCTCCCCTAGCATTTGGACATTGCTAGATTCGGCTTGGGGGAAGCAAGCACTCTTTGATGGCCTGAGGTATGTTTATTGCTTTTTAGTGTAGATTTTATCGCTTTCTAGTTTAGATTTCATTGCTTTCTTAGGATAGTTGCAAGGTTTGTACCATTCACTAGGAGTGGAGTTTACTTGCAACCAAAAATATTGTATTGCTTTCTTAGTGTAGCTTAGAAAATAAATTAGTGATCTCCTTACTCTTATATATTTGGATTCTTTTGCAAAGCATGTTTCCCTGTTCCCCAGATGAAAATTTTGATTCTTGTGACTATTGAACTCGACCTTTGTGAACTTGTGATTTCTTTTCTGATTCCTTAACTGGATTGGATGGACATGTTTAGCCTGATATATCTTGGAACGAGGAAGAACTTACCTTGAGAGATTTGAGCTAAATGCATGATTATTCATATTTCTTTCTTGTGTGTTAGATCCTGGTGTGTCACTTTCTCGTAGTCTTGGCTTGGTACTTGTCTGTTGACTATTTGGTCGTGTGTTGAGTATGATAGGAGGCTTTCTTTGTTAGGAGTCGTGCTTCAGTGTATAAAAAACTCTATATTATCCCATGATCCTTGTTTTGAGCCTATTCCCTTCATTTCATGATTACCTACATTAAACCCTATTTTAGCCTTGTTCGAGAAACCCAAGTTTGGCTTGGGGGAGCATATTGGGGGTGTTGTGTATATAGTGGTGTTCTTATTGGAGGCTCGTAATTGATTGATTTTTGGGGTGATATTGTGTTTCGTATTTAGCTCTGTCGCTTGTTAGTATCATCGTCTATTGTAAAGTGTAAGGCAAAAGTTGTATTCTCATTCATAAAAAAAAATCAAAAAAATAAAAAAAAAATCCAAAAATAAGTTCTTATTCATAGTTCTTTAGTCCAATAAAGCCTTAGCACTTGTATTTCTTATAATAAAGATGGGTGTTACTATGTGGTTTGGTTTTCGGTGTTAGTTGGTTTTGGTTTCTTGAGTTGGAGTTTGCTTGGAGTTGTCTTAGCCATATCACTTGGCTATTTGTGTTGATTGTAGAATGCTCCCTTAAGCTAGACTTTTAGCTCACATTTCCCAAAATTATCCTACCCCTAACCTTAGCCTCATTACAAGCTACTAAAAGTCCTCTCTTGATAAACACGTGTCCATTTGTGTCTTGTAGATTGAGTACTTGCCAAGGTCGTTGAGTCGTGCATGCATTTCGAGTCGACTTGTAGGTTGAGTGCTATTGATAACCCTTTCAAACACATGAGTGTTGGTGAGATGGGAGGGTGCCTTTAGTATTTTAGGCTACAAAAACTTGATTCATGTGCACATTTATGCATATGTGGGTGGTGAGCGTATGGGTTTATTTTTAACCCACCACATAAAGAGAGGAGTGCCACTAGTGAGAAGTTCTTCCTTGATTCCTTCTCTTTGCTCTTGATGGCTAATTGTGTTGTTGATGATTCATGTTTTGGATAAGCATTGAGTTACTTGGGATCCTTGGTCGGGGAATTGGTCATAAGTCTATGCGATGTTGTTTTGATGGAGTGAAATGTGCTTTGTTTGAGAATCTAATGGAGTTTGCTTGAGGACAAGCAAGAGTTTGGCTTGGGGGATTTGATGTATGTTTATTGTATGATTTTCCCCCTCATTCTCATGTCATTATAGATGATTTTGGCCTCCTAAAGGCCTTGTTGCTACTAATTTGGTGTGTTTAGTGTTTTGATTAGTTTCAGGAATCTTTTCAATGTTTTGGATCGATTTTGGGCTGATTGGGATCACTACGGAGCTTTACGGATGTAGCACGAGTCTTGATCGAGCGGAATTGGGCTGATATGGAGATCCGAAGCCCAAACCGACCGTTTGAATCCAAACCGATCGTTCAGATCCAAACCGATCGGTTCAATCCAAACCGATCGGTTTGAGGTCCGGTTTTGGGCTTGCTGATTCGGATTAGCTTGTGATTTAATGAGGATGGCAATCTTGTAATTAAGCAACTTGGATTTAATTTAGAAATTAGCAAGAGATTTAAGAGGGGAAATCCTAATTTGTAAAGATATCTTTTATTCTATATTCTATTTCATCAAAATAGAAGAATTCTCAATTACGTATTGTAGAACCCTAGTTTTGGCTTTTCAATAGAATTCAATCATTCAATCATCAATTGCAATCTTTCTTTGGTAATCAACTCTTCCTTTAATTCGTTTCTTATTGCTTTCAATTGTTTATGCTTTTGATTATGTTTTAGAATTGTTTAGGTTTATTATTGTTTTGAATTATTCTTTGTTTAATTATGTTTTTTACATCACAATCATCATGCTTAATTCAACTATGAGCGAGTAGTTTTATTTCTAGAGCGATTGGGGATCTATAGCAGTATGATGGTTTTATAATTGGTTTGATGCAATTCATGGCTTGGCTTTTAATTAAATTCCTATTTGATTGTTCTTCATGTTATTCAATAGGTAGTGCATGACTTAATTGCATAATTAGATTAGTCACGAGTTTCTAGATCTAGCGATTGAAACTTAATACAGATCTACATC